>CM044962.1:6978658-6994007 GCA_024516035.1 Bactericera cockerelli | reverse complement strand
ATTTTTAAATCTTTTTGTTTAATTTTTTCATATGCTTTCATTTTGTTTTTGATAAAATGTTCTGATTTACAAAAACAATACGAATAAAATTCTTAGAAGCCAAGTTTAGTGAGAATGGCTTAGAATGGGTCCTCTGTATACAAAAAAAATGTATACGGGGTTAATAAGTGGCAGAGAATGCCTAAGGCATTAACTTCGCCCCGGATTACAAGACAATTGCACATTTAAATTTAAATATTTTTTTTTATACCTTATTTTGTAAATATTGTTAATTTTTTTTTATTATATCTGTTGATAATTTATTGTTGTTTGTCTTGTATAAAAAATAAAGTGTAAAAAAAGAAATGAGAAAAAAAACAAAAGATTTATTATTTTGTCACTTGTCAATTATTAGCCTCCTTGTAAAGACAGTGGTAGGAGTACTGAGTCATTACTCCACTGTCTGGCTACCATCGTTCACGATGACGCCACCCTATGATGATGATCTAAAAAACACCTTAACTTTAAATACTATTTTTAATATATTCATAAAAATTGATGAACATTTTTAAATTTTTGTTTATTTTTATTGTTCTTTCATTTTGTTGTTTTCGATAAAATGTTTGTTGATTTATAAAAATACAAATAAAGTACCTTAAAAAAAAAAAAAAAAAACCCTCACCAGAGAGAAGAGCGCCAGGACGCCTCGCGTCCAGTCCTCGCCCGGGTGTAGCGCCGCATAGTGCGCGTCAAAGTCTCGCGTCACCTCACTCGCGTCCGCCGCGTAGCCGCAGAGCATGCACTTGAACTGTGCGGCCTGCTGGTGCTGCTGCCGCAGGTGGCGCCGCATGGCCGCAATGTCCGGGTAGCGGCTGCGGCACAGGTTGCACTTCCACTTGCGAGACGAGGCCGCCGCAGCCGCAGCCGGCCCTGCTGACGAACAAATGGTTTTTTTTTTACACATTTATTTTTTATTTTATTTATTTACACTTTATTAATAGGACATATTATTAATAGGACTTGAAACATGACGACACAAGGATCATACGACATAGGTGTGGCCCTTAGTGTGAGATGACGACAACCAAAAGAAACTAGCATAAGTTCAGTTAAAAAAATTATGAATTATGTAAACTGTCATTGTTATGGGTCATTTTCATTTATCTTGGGCAATTGGATTTTTTCAAGTCATGAACGTTACCTTTTTCCTAAACATTTTTTAGGCTCAGAAGACTAAGACAAATACCTTCGAGCAAAAGCTTTCATTTAGAATATTTCTAGCAGTTACCTCTTCACAAAAAATTACAAAAACTTAACGTACCACGTAACGTTCATGACCACGGGTAACGTTCATGACGGTAACGTTCATGAGTAACACGCCACTAAAACAATCTTTTCTCAATAAAAGAATATTCACTTTACAAAAAAAAAATTGATTGGAAAGAGGACATGCAGAAGAATGAAAGATATACATTATATATTAAAAAATCATTACAATTTATTTAAAAAACCGCGTAACGTTCTTGTCAAAAAAAATTAGACCCACCATTGTCCCTCACTGTACTGCATCCAACATCCAACTGACAGGAAATTTCAAAACAAAAACAATGTCACCTGTAAGAAGCAAAATGGCGGCAGCTGCTAGCTTCTCATTCTAAGGATTTTTCAAAATGGTTTACATTTTTTTGGGGGTAACATTCATGACGGAGATTTTTTTTTCTTCGTAGGGACACAACTTTACACGTCTGTAGAATGAGGTGAACATTATTATTTTTATGAAAACTAATGGTCACATCCTAAATAAACTGTATTTTTCTCATTTATATTGGATTTTGGTGAAAATAATGGGGAGAAATGCATTTTTTTCTATCAGACACAGTAAAATCTTAGACTAAGGGACACCTAAAATATCATGAACGTTACTTACATAACTGGCAATTTTGAGTCTCCACATTAGTTTAAAAGACAATTTATTATTGTAATTTATAAAAAAAATTGTTTCCTATGTGATCAAATAGATTTTAGTCATATATCCCTATTATTTTCACATTTATTAAAGGAGAAAGGTTGCGGACTTGATATGCCCAAGATAAATGAAAATGACCCTTATATATATTTGAACCATTTACTTATCATGTATTTTTTTTTTATACATAGTTATAGATTTTATTAATATATTTATATGAATAAACTGTCCCTCTCTTTTACTCAAATTCCTATTTATATAAACTTCAGTACTTGTCATGTATTAAAAAAAAAAAAAAAATACCTTTATTGTCCGCAGAGCTGCTGAAGTCCTCGCGGTGGAGTTGACTCCGTGAGGCTTCTCCTCTATTGTCCTCACCCAGCTCGGAGGCATCACTCACGTCCCTCACGAGGATCCAGCTGGGCTCCACCTCCCCGTGTCTCTCGCCCAGGTGACGGTCCACCAGGTGTCTGGGGGGAACACACATTAAAAAAATTACTGTCCGTTCCTTTACACCGTACGACTGCGTACGAGAAATCGTTTCATGTTATTGCAGTACGCCTATGGAACTCAATACCAGAAAAAAAAACTGGAAACAGCAGAGCCAGTGAATTTCTAATTCAACAAATCAGCATTGCCACTCAAAGAGGCAATGCTGGAAGCATATTGTCAGTGCTTCCAACCTTGTTTTACATATAAATAAAAACGATTAATATTTATGTATATAATAAAAAAAAATTATACATAAGTAATGAAACTGAAATACCAGAAACGGCCAGAAATTCTCCAACGCTGGAGAATTTTAAAAACACGTTGGCCCAGTATTTCAAACAGATATGAGAAACTGGATCAGTATTTATGGTTGGGTGGAAGAGCTTCTTGAAGGAGAATCATGCCATATAAAAAAAAGCCAAAAAAAAAAATGAATAAAAATCGGGTGTACCATCCACAAGATATAAGCTGAACTCTCTCATATAAAGAGAATGGCCAAAAGCATTATCACCACCCTTGATCAGGTTTTGTTAACTATAGTTTTTTTTTATAGTTTATTTATTTATTTTCTTTATAAAGAAACATTTATACAAAGGTACTTTTCCTAAGCTTTGAAGAGCTTCTAAGAGAAGTCTTACAAAGTTATACCTTTTCTTTGTACCCATAAATTGTAAAGAAAGTTGGATCGAAATTGTTTGATAATAATAGTAATATCGCCTTATTTATACTGCCCGATTAGGAATATTAAAGTCCCATTATTCCAGCAGTGAGCCCAAGACATATTATTATGTGGTAAAAATCCCAAATGGGAGGATAATTTATCATGTCCGGGCTGGGTTTCGAACCCACGACCTCTGGAATCTCTGGATTCACAGTGGTAAAGGCGACACTCTGTGGATCCAAAGATTCCAGAGTTCGTGGGTTCGAAACCTAGCCGGGACATGACAAGTTATCCTCCCAATTGGGATTTTTACCACATAATAATATGTCTTTTGGGCTTACTGCTGGAATAATGGGACTTAAATAGTCCTAATGGGGTAGTATAAATAAGGCGATCTTATTATTATTATTATCAGACTGGTGGTTACCTTCCACTAAAAAGTATTATTATCCGAGACTGACCTGGCGTGGTGCACGAAGTCGCAGTAGCTGCACTTGAAGAGTTTGCCCCCGTGGAACCTGAGGTGGACACTGATCTTGTCTATGGTGATGGGGTCATCGGGGAGGTGCCGGGGCAGTGGGGGCATCTGAGGGGGAGACCAGGAGCATTAGACACAAGGGTTGGGTGGAAGAGTACGCAATCCGTGACTTAGCGCCACAGAGGTATTACAAAAACGTCTATTAATCCCGCCCATACTTTTTAATAATAATACAAACAATAATAATGCGCAAAATCAAGAACTAAAAGCAAAAGGGAAAGGTAGAAAAAACTCAACTATTTACTTTACCTTGTAAGCATTTGCTTTTGCTCACAAGCAATTGCTCCAAGTTAAAGTTGGAGAAGCTAATAGTAAAAGGAAAAGGTCAGCTCTGATTTCTTTCTTTTGCTTCAAAGAAAAGCAATTGCTCTCAAAACTGAAGCAATTCCTTTGCAAGGAAAAGTTTTTGTTTCTATTTATGATGAGGCCCATTTTGTAAAATAAGGCCCGGTAAAAAACGGGATTAAATCAACGAGCCGGACAAATCTGTCCTTTAGCAACCAAGCAACTGGGCTCTGGACTTACATGTAAATGTTCTCGTCAGAGTGTAGAGAGCTGAAGTGGTGCTTGAATATGACCTCGTCCTGGGAGAGGTACTGGGGACAGCAGAACGTACACACGTAGCGCTTGTTGATGGGAACGAACTTGGGAATCTTATCAAAGTTCAAGTCCTCGGCCTGGGGAGAAATATATTTGAATTTCAATTTATTTATTTTATTTAGAGTGCATTACAAAACAGTTGTTTTCCACCTATAACATCATTAATACACTTATAATTGACTAAAGTAAAATAATAATGGTAAAAAAATAACAGCATTTTTAAGAATAAAAGTCAGAATAAGCTAATAAATTTTAAATAAAGAAAATCATAATGCACAAAGAATATCTTTTAGATCAGTTACAAAGCACCCCATTTTTTTGTGAGTAGTTCATATTAGAATAAACATTACACAAATTCATCAACCTGTTGAGGGGTATTAAATTAGAAAATGAGGACCAAAAGGGTATGTTATTATTATTAATAATAATAACACTCTTTAGTGAAAGGTAACCCCACCAGGCGAGGTTAATGCTCAGAGTATTTTCTACCCCCTAACCCTCAGAGTCTTATTATTAGGTGGTCACAAACTCAAATGAATGAGGAAAATTCGAACCAACGGATCTCTCCGCTACCTGGATTACCAGACTAGCACGTTAACCACTTGACTCTTATACTGACCGATTAGGACTAGAGTCCCGTTATTTCACAAGTAAGCCCCAGGCGTGCTATTATGTGGTCAATATAACGAATGGGAGGATAGCTTGTCATGTCGCGGCTGGTAAATAGATAAAAATAACTACACTAATATTTATCTTAATGAAGTATAATTAAGATAAATACATCGTGAACGATGGTAGCCAGACAGTGGAGGAATGACTCATCACTTCTACCACTGTCTCTACCTAGCTAAGATTTGAAAAACCCATCTTTTGTCCTTTTTGTCTGGGAGTGCTTCAGATTAACACAAATGTGCGGGGGGTCTTTTTTTGCGGTATAACTATTATTTACCACTCAGTTATTATAATAATAATATCGCTTTATTTATACTGCCCGATTAGGACTAGTAAGTCCCATTATTTCAGCAGTAAGCCCAAGGAATATTATTATGTGGTAAAATCCAAAATGGGAGCATAACATGTCTTGTCCCGGCTGGGTTTAGAACCCGCGACCTCTGGAATCTCTGGATTCACACAGTGCCGCCTTTACCACTGAGCTACCGGGATAAGTATGAGTGGTTTGACCACGGATCTTCAACCACAGAGCAGAAAAAGATCAAACCCACGTCACCGTGCGTGATATCCTTATTCTCTCCTCAATGAAAGAGAATGCCGCAGGTATTAGCCCTACCCTTGACCTGGTTTTGTTTGAAGAATTTCACTTTGTAAATATTCCATGGATGTATATTAGGGAAAAAAAGCCATCCTTTTAGTGTTGATCACAATCGTTATAGCACAACTACTCAAACTAGCTTTATGCTTAACTTGGGACTTGAACCACAGACATCTAGATTACCAAGTCTGCCGTCTTATTGATCAAGCTACTGAGGTCGGTTCCATGTATACTCTCATTGTAAAAAAAAGCTTGACTGATTAAAAAAAATATATCATATTTGTGTTAATCACTTTCGAGATATCACAACCACTCAAACTCGCTCTACTAAATCCACGCTGAAACCGGGACTTGAACCACCGACCTCTAGGTTACCAAGTCCGCCGTCTTATCGATCAAGCTACTGAGGTCGGTAAAAATTTTTAGTACTCAACGGAATTGTCTACAATAGAAGAAGAAGAAGCCGAGAAGAAATCTAATAGTTGGAAGAAGTACCAGACATTTGATGAAAATCCCAACCGGCCGGTCTGATTTGTTCTAATCCTACATTGACCATCAGGAATTTTCTGACAAAAAAAGGGTTTTAATCATCTGTAAAAATCCCGGTGATTGGAGAAAAAGTCCAAGTCATCCGGTAAAAATCCCTGCGTAGGTACTAGTAACTATCTGAGTTCGTCAATGTCGCTTGAACGTCGAGAATCCTCAAGACAAAAAAAAATCGAAAAAATGTAAAAACGTGAACCAGCGGTCATTAGAAAAAATGTCAAAAACGCTTGCATACGAGTCTGCAACCATTGGGACATTTTCATTTTTATAATTTAATATTTCGTTACATAATTTCGTCACATAATTTCGTTACATAATTTTGGTTATGTGCCAGAGCAAAGACATGAAAATGTCAATTTAATATTTCGTTACATAATTTCGTTACATAATTTCGTTACATAATTTCGTTACATAATTTTGGTTATGTGCCAGAGCAAAGACATGAAAATGTCAAAAATTCCCAGTCACTCGATAAAAAATCGGAAGTGTCAGAATTTTTTTGACATTCGAGACATGGCCTTCAGAAATATTTGGGCCATTATCGTCCAATAAAAGAAAAACAGACCCAAGGAAAATCCCAGTCATTGGAGAAAAGTCCCAGAGGTACCAAAAACATTCCGGTCATTGGAGAAAGATCGTAATTTACGTAAAAATTACGGTGTCAGAATTTTTTTGACATTCGAGAAATGGCTTTCAGAAATCCGCCGTCTTATCGATCAAGCTACTGAGGTCGGTTGACTTGACTGAATTTGTTTCAACAATATGGCACTACTCACGAGCGACGTCTTCACACTGCCGCTGCCGAGGTTGGAGCTGAGCGCGTGGTTCGTCATCTTGTTGAACATGAGGTCGCCGCCCGACGCCAGACTCGGGATGTCGTTCGTCAGGTCGGCCCACCGGGTGGGCGCCGCCAGGTGGGCGCCTGCCCGCAGGTGGCGGATCAGGTTGAGGGTGGTGTTGGCGCGGTAGCCGCAGGCGGAGCACAGCAGGGGGAGACTCGGGGTCGGGTTGAGTTTGGCCAGCGTGTCCAGATCGTCCAGCGAGAAGCCGACCTTGTGGCGGGGCGACTCCTCCGCCCGCCCCCGCCGGCTCGGCAGCTGCGAGTTGTCGCGGATGGACTGTGGAGGAAGTCGAAACAGATTGTATTAGTACTACTTTTTTTTTCCACATAAATCAATTCGTTTGTATTAATTCTTACTTGTTATAATTTTGATGTTAAGCGACAACTATCTATGATATCGGAACAATGATAGTACTACTTTATTTGTTATTAGGTTCATATTAGACATCCAAAGTAATGTTAGGTATATGTAATTTTATATAAAACTAGGATTCTTTAAAATTTCACTCAACGACTTAAGTTTCGCCTAACTCGTAGGCTTGATCACGATTAGAATAATAGTACTGCTTTTGTAAATTAAAAAAAATTGGTTTTGTAATTTTGACGTTATTTCTTCAGGTTTTGTACATTTTTTCTTTCTTCTGAACGCTAATATACGAGTATAATAAAAGATAATTTTATATTCAGATAATTTTATATTCTTTTAAATAATAAATACCCGGTGTACGGGAGTATATTTACGGGAATAGCGCTATTTACAATGTCAACAATAAAAATGTCAATAAATACAAAGATTAAAATAAAATAATATTAAAATTTTTACACATTATAATTAAATGAACAAACAAATATGTATGGGCATAGTAATAAATAAATTTCTTAAATTAAAACTGTGGTAAAACTCTTTCTTGAGATTTAATGGTCATGTCTTACTCCTGCTTTTATATGACTATATTTCGTTATGGTTTTGAATCAGTGGTGTGTGTTGAGGTTAAGTCAGGGGCTGGCGAGGTCCTCAAGGGGGGGGGGGGGATTCCCGCCCCACCTCAAGCCTCCAGCCATGCCTCAGTTATCCGCTCTTTGTTTAACATCATATTCAAAACGGAACTTTAAAATATTTTCTAAAAATAAAACATAGGCTATGCCCGTTAATTTGTTTAAAAAAAATTCTGAGCAACAGAAATCAAAACTTTTATGCCTCTCTAGATTGAAAAGAAAAAGTTTCTTAGGAAAAATCGGTTAGAGGTGGAAATTTTTGGAGTTTTCCTTACCTTGGGGAACACTAGGGTGAATAAGGGTTGCGTGGAAGAGATTGCCACAGGCAATAATTCCGCCTTTTAGGTAGGACATTAGTGTTATTTATTTTTACCTACAAATTTATTTTGTCATTTGCTTGTTTTTTCTTAATTTTATACTATTAACATTGTACTCTGTCCTCCTAATCAAGCATACTATATTATTAATATAATATAATAATAATACCGTTAGGCATTGTACACTCCACGGTACATAACCAATTTACAATATTAACAAAATATAAGATAAGATTTTTTTTTTCTTTGTTCTACAGACACAAACACAAACGAAATACATAATATGTCAAGATTAAAATAGCAGGAAAAAATAATAATTAAAAAGTGACTAGATAATAATAAATTAATAATAATAATAAGTTATAGAATATCACAGTTACATATCACAGTTACATTGATGTGAGTACTGAAACTGATTGTCAGAACCTAATTAGAAATCAAGAAAGGATTTACATGGAATAAAATCCATGGTAAATAAATATGTCAAAAATCAAATTCAGGGTTTGCATTCGCATTTCTAGTCATTCTATTAAGAGGTAGATAAAATGAATAATTTGTGTTACAGTTCGTAACAAAAAAGGTTTTTTCATTACGAAGTCGGCGATGGCTGTCCAGTCCCACCAGTCCCAGAAGCCTAGAACAGTCCACGCCACCAGCCAGCAGCTTACTTAAGAAGACCATATCAGCAGTTGACCTGCGATCTTTTAAAGTGGGCAGCTCAATAGCATTGTTAGGGTAGCGGAAGCGAACATACCAAAGAAACTTCTTTTGGACACGCTCCAAGAGGTGAATGTGTGACTCATAATATGGTGACCAAACCGGGCCAGCATATTCGAGAATAGATCTGACTAGGGCTGTATACAAAAGCATGAAGGCTTCAAAAGATAAACCTCTTGAATTCCTGCAAACATACCCCAGTATGCGGTGGCATCTCATGGACAGGTGAGTAATATGAGGAACAAAAGTAAGTTTACGATCCAAGGTAATACCTAAATCGCGAATCTCTTCAACTTTGACGATTGGGGTGCCAGCAATGGTATACGTTTGACTATTAATTATATAATAATATAATTCACCAGGCTTGTCCTTGTGGTGTGTCTCCTATCACCTCACCCACAGCCTGGTTGGGGCTTTACCTTGGGGAACACTATGGTGAATTCAACAGGCTTGTCCTTGTGGTGTGTGTCCTATAACCTCACCCAGCCTGATTGGGGCTTTACCTTGGGGAACACTAGGGTGAATTCAACAGGCTTGTCCTTGTGGTGTGTGTCCTATAACCTCACCCAGCCTGGTTGGGGCCTTACCTTGGGGAACACTATGTTGAATTCACCCGGCTTGTCCTAGTGGTGTGTGTCCTATAAAGTCACCCAGCCTGGTTGGGGCTTTACCTTGGGGAACACAAGGGTGAATTCACCAGGCTTGGCCTCGTGGTATGTGTTAATAACAATAATAAAACTCTACAGGGTGTCCCGTATACAGATGCAAATATTTTGAGGGTAGGTTCAGCCTACCGTGGACTATCATATGAGCGAAACTTGCAGTGGGGCATTTTGCTTCGTTAAAGAGTTATGGCCAAATCCCTGTTTTTCCCACAGGTCTAGAGGTCACTTAGATCGATGCACGTTTTTAAAGAAATGGTAGCCAGTAAGAAATTTTTGACTTCATGTATGGATAGTCATGCATATTTCCCTTGAATTGCAGTTGGTTGCATGAAAAAATATTGAAAGACCAGAGAGATATTTAATCATAAGCTCAATATTTTTCTAAAATTCGATTTTTCCCCTTTTTCCCTTTCGTGAATTTAGAGTACTTATACAACTGCAATTCTGCGTATCACTAGGTAAAAAAATACCCTTTGCTATTTTGTTTCAATAAATACAAAGTTCTTTCAGACGCGTGAAGGAACGAATGAGATACGCCTTATCAAACGGTACCAGAAGGAGAGAAACACATCTTTCAAATTTTGAATCTGGGCGCTATTGCATTTTGAAGAACACTCGATGCCTGAAACGGTCTGTGTGACTATTTTTGTGCCAACTGCAAGTTATAAATGAAAATTTTCTGAGTAGGTACAAATAGTTCTATTAACCAACTATATCAATCAAATCTAATAGTTAAAATAACAAGGCGATCAATTTGTTCGGTGGAAGAGAAAGCCACAAGCTTTAACCTCGCCCTTGTTTCGCTACATATTCTTTTGGGTTCTTTTCATTTCATATCCTGTGTTGCAGAATGTATCATGTTTGTAGTTTATCAATAAAGTATTAATAATAATAGTAACCTTAAGTTTGGATGTTCGAATTTTACCCAAGGTTAATTTTAGGCACTATTTGTTATGTTTTTTATATCATGATTGTGATAAACACAAAAATGATATTTTTAATTTTAATTCTAAAAATATGATCATAATTTTTGTTGTTAGCGCAGTCTTTCTCCATGTGTATTCTTTTTCCATAATTACACCACTGGTTGCTGCTTTTGTTGCAGCCTCTCTCATTTTTCCTCATGATAACACTGTGACCCCGTAACCCCATTCACATAAAAGTTCACACCGACCGACCACTGTGAATGATCAATTTCCCTCTGTTAAACATCCCAGAGCAGTGTATTTATACCTAAAATTACGCGCCAGTTCTGTTAAAATTCAGCCAACTTTGAATTTTCCATCATGATTCAGAAGTGTTTTTTGAGCTTTGTGTGTACTGCGTTCCATGATCTTTGAAGTAATATAAATGAGCTTTCTTTTTTCTAAAACTAAACATAATAGGGTATTTTTTTAACTAGTGATACGCAGAATTGCAGTTGTAGAAGTACTTTAAATTCACGAAAGGGAGAAAAGGGAAAAATCAAATTTTAGGAAAGTATTGAACTTATGATTAAATATCTCTCTGGTCTTTCAATATTTTTTCATGCAACCAACTGCAATTCAAGGGAAATATGCATGACTATCCATACATGAAGTCAAAAATTACTTACTGGCTATCATTTCTTTAAAAACGTGCATCGATCCAAGTGACCTCTGGACCTGTGGGAAAAAACAGGGATTTGGCCATAACTCTTTAACGAAGCAAAATGCCCCACTGCAAGTTTCGCTCATATGATAGTCCACGGTGGGCTGAACCTACCCTCAAAATATTTGCATCTGTATACGGGACACCCTGTATAGTGGAAGCATTTTCTACCACCTAACCCTCAGAGTCTTATTATTATGTGGTCACAAACTCAAATGAAAGAGGAAAAATTCATGCACCGAGTGGGATTCGAACCAACGGATCCCTACGCTACCTGGATTACCAGACTAGCGCGTTAACCACTTGACTACCAGTGCATGTGTTCTATAACCTCATCCAGCCTGGGTGGGGCAGTCTGCTTACCTTGGGGAACACAATGGAGAACTCGTCGGGCTTGCCCTTGTGGTACGACTCCTCCACCAGGTCGGAGCGGGAGGTGTGATTCTTCCTCACGTGGAGGTGCACGGGCTTGGAGCGGGGGTGACGGAAGCTGCACAGTCCGCAGCGGAACCTGGTGGCGTGGAGGAGAAACACGATGGGTCATTTCAGAGATCAACAACGGATGAAATTTATATACAAGGGTAGTAGTCACTGTGGCAGAGCGAGTTAGCGCGCTAGGCATTGCACACATGGTGACCTGGGTTCGATTCCCAGCGGGGGAGGATTTTTTCTGCTCTGTACTTGGATGTTCGGGGTCCACTCATACCTCGTGAGGAAAAATGAGTAGCTGCTTTAATGTGAAGCAGCGACCAAGTGGCAGAATCTTAGGCAAAAAAAATAATACAAGATATTGTAAATTAAAGTGGTAAAGTCCTATGATTCTGCGCTACCCACTAAAATTGTGACATAATAACACAAAGAAAAAGCATTATTATTATTATTATATTATACAAGGGTATACAAGGGAAGAGAAAGAGAGGAAGACCAAAGTTGAGATGGAGGGACAAGGTTCAGGAAGATATGAGAGAGAAAGGCTGGAGGCAAGAGGAAGCATTAGACAGGAAGCTGTGGCGGGGTAGAATTAGAGAAGGAAACGCCGACCCCGAATAAAATTGGGAAAAGGTGAGTGAAAGAAGAAGAAGAACAACAACGGATGAAATTTCTATAATCATCTGTATTGTGTTGGTCTTCTCTGATTGGTTCTTAGCTCATCTGATTGCAAAAATAAATTTAAAATGCAGATTCAAAATATGGCGCTCTCATTTACTATTCCATTTATCAAAAGGACACAGAATGAGAACCAATCAGAAGCTAGAACCATCCGTTCAACCAAAAAGAACCGAGTCGGGGACTCGGTTATTTTTGGAAAAACAAATGTTCGTCTCTTTGTTTACTTTTTTTATTTTTATATTTATTTTTATAAATTAACGGGTTTCCCCATTTTTACATAATATGTTATCTATAAATTACTTAAATATTTATCTTTAATTTGTTGCAAAGAGTGATAAAAAATGCCTATGTCACTTCTAGTAAAAAATGTGGTCCCTGTTACCATCAACCTATTCATTGGACAGTTTTGGCTAATATTTGTAGAATAGGTATCTGGGGTATACTGGGGTAAAGAGGTTTTGATTTGATTTTTGAGAGAAATAGAGCATTTTATTAAGACTGTTCGCTCTGTTCCGTTTTAAAATGTATAATAAAATTTGATTTAGTAGTCTATTATAGTAATTATGTGTCCGTGAGATAATAGAATTTAGAATTTTTTTAGAATTTAGAATTTATTGTTTGTTAGACATTTACAGAAATGTATAAAACATGGTCACCCTATCTATAATTCTATACATGCATAATTGTATATGCATACGTACACATAAATATACACACATACATGTACACACACATGCATATACTTATTATTTTCATTAATAATAATAATATTTGATATGATGTTGGCTATCCTATACAGTATTATTTTGTTTTATTTGTTGCTCTCTAGATATTTATGTTGTTCAAATCTTCAAAGTTATATGGTGCTACTTGAGCTATTTCGTTTGAATGCTATGTAGCCAAGTGCTTTTGTTTCATCTTTCAGGTTATTAAAGTATTTTGTGCCGTTGTATTTTGATGTTTTTTCAAAGTATGATGTTCTATGTTTTGTATTGTAAGGTTTTGATAATAATAATATCGCCTTATTTATACTGCCCGATTAAGACTATCAAAGTCCCACTATTCCAGCAGTAAGCCCAAGACATATTATTACGTGGCAAAAAACCGAAATGGGAGGATAACTTGTCATGTCCCGGGGATGGGTTTCGAACCCACGACCTCTGGAATCTCTGGATTCACAGAGTGCCGCCTTTACCACTGAGCAACCGGGACAGACATTGATAGGTATTGATACCTAAATCACGGTGGTGAGAGGATTACATTTTTTTTTTTTTACACTTTATTAGGTAATAGGACATATTATATACAATACAAATAATTACAAATGAAAATACAATATACAATAGAACAGAAAGAAAAAATAAATAAATATATACATAATATATGTCCTAACTAAAGGGCGGGGTTATTGTCTTGGGCAATCTCTTCCACCCAACCCTTCCGTTTCTCTATATGGACTATATGGACGCCCAGATCCAATGTCTAGGCTCCACCCACCTGGCCGCCCCGTGCGTCTCCACATGGTCTAGCAGGCGGGGGATGGTCTGGAAGCTCCGGGCGCAGTGGTGGCAGCGGATGCCCCCGCCCCCGCTCTGGTTGCGGAAGTGGTCGCACAGCATCAGGTGCTCCCGGAGCAGAGGAGCCTTGGCCGCGGCGAACGTGCAGCCTGGAAATTCATAATAATAAATCAATAATCTTCACCAAAATCAAGATCTCTATATATAAAACAGAGAAAAGGACTACCTACCTACCTATACCTATGTTTGTTTGTTTGTCCGGAGTTGTTTAGCCAAAACGGTAAGAGATAGCGAAAAATGTCTCAGAATCGACCCCCCCAAAACCATAAAAAGTTCAAAAAGGCATTGCTGTCCAGCAGTACGGCCATGCCTTAGTAAATTTGAAATTTAGTCCCGTTGCAAAGCACGGGCAAACGGCTAGTAAATTCATAAAAGAAAAAACCAGTAACTATCAACTAAGAAACAGAAATTTAAAAATTGAAAAATGTAAAACAAGCAAAGCACAAAAATCATTAAAACATTTTGGTATCAAACTCTACTCAAAATTTCCAAAAAAAAAAAAAAACACTGCCAATTATGGACACAATACTTCCTCGTGATTGCTTCACATTGTAAACACGTGCCAAATTTGAGATTTTTTTAGAAAATTACTTGTATCTCCAAAACTACTGAACCGATTTTTTGTTTTATATGGTAGAATATTGTTTTTTCTACATTCTAGATTCTACAAAAATTTCTGTATCGGCAAGTCGTGGTCCTTATTTTTTGACTTCTTTGTCCAAAATTTCGGATTTTCTTAAATATCAGAGTCAAATTATAATTAATTTAAAAGTAATTATAAAAAGCCTATGTAAAATAATAATATGCATAACCATACAAAATTTCATCAAAATCGAGTGTACCGTTCACGAGATATCAGCGTTTAAGTAAAAAGTTAGTGGTCAGGCGCATGGTCTCTTTCACCAAGAACCGCTAGTATGAATTCGATGAATTTAAAATGGGACCATCTGCAGAATGTCTCCTAGATGTGTGCAAAATTTCATAAAAAATCGGTCGAGTAGTTTCCGAGATTTGCGCGTTACAAGGAATCGTTTTAACAGACCGACAGACAGACCGACGGACCGACAGACAGACACAAAACCAAATTTGCTCAGGAGGTTATGAAACGTCCAGAAATATGAAAAAAATTGAAAGCGGAGCAAAAAAATATTATTTTTTTTTTTTACAAAAACGAACACAATACTTCCGATTTCTAATATTAGAAATTTCTCGGAAGTAAAACAAAAAGACAACAATATTTTTATGAAAGAAGTTAAGGACTGGCTGAGAGAGTCAGAATTTTCAAGTTTCCAAAATTTTACTTCTTATCAGAATCAGAGGTTAGCGTCATCGTGAACGATGGTGGTCAGACAGTGGAGTAATGACTCAGCACTTCTACCACCTGTCTTTACAAGGAGGCTAATAATTGACAAGGTCCCCCAGAACCAAGCCAATGCTGGTCTACT
>CM044962.1:6733658-6973658 GCA_024516035.1 Bactericera cockerelli | reverse complement strand
GATTTTCCCTATCTTACACAGTACGCATTCCGTGACTTAGCGCCACAGAATTATTACAAAAACGTCTATTAATTCCGCCCTTATAATTATGTAGTTACAAACTCAAATTAATGAGAAAAAATTCATGCACTGTGTGGGATTCGAACCAACAACAGAAATGGAATGTATGCAGAAATGGCTGTATGGAATGGTCTTGCCTAACAATGCAAAAAAACACTCACCAGGACTAGCTTGAGTTATCACTCACCAGGACTAGCTTGAGTTATCACTCACCAGGACTAGCTTGAGTTATCACTCACCAGGACTAGCTTGAGTTAACACTCACCGGGACTAGCTTGAGTTATCACTCACCAGGACTAGCTTGAGTTAACACTCACCAGGACTAGGGCCGAGAGCGTCATCGACTGGTTGCTGCAGAGGCCGCACTGATACAGAGCCAGGTCACTGTGCTGAGAGCTGAAGTGGGTGAGGAAAGTCTTCAGGAGGTAGGTGGAAAACTTGCAGTCGGTGCACCAGTAGGGGAGAATGTGCTCGCACAGGGACGCCCTCATCAGCTCGAGGGAGCGGGTGTCGGGGGTGGTGGGCGTACAGGTCTGCCTCGTGCATGGGCGCGAGGGCGAACATGCGGATCGGCCGGTTCGGGTGGGCGTATTCCTGCAAAGAATAGAATAGAATACAATACAATACAATACAATACAATACAATACAATACAATACAATACAATAGATTAGAATAGAATAGATTAGAATAGATTAGAATAGATTAGAATAGATTAGAATAGATTAGAATAGATTAGAATAGATTAGAATAGAATAGAATAGAATAGAATAGAATAGAATAGAATAGAATAGAATAGAATAGAATAGAATAGAATAGAATAGAATAGAATAGAATGGATTAGAATAGAATAGAATAGAATAGAATAGAATGGATTATAATAGGATTAGAATAGAATAGGATAGAATAGAATAGATTAGAATGGATTAGAA
Organism: Bactericera cockerelli; assembly: GCA_024516035.1. Classification (NCBI taxonomy): domain Eukaryota; kingdom Metazoa; phylum Arthropoda; class Insecta; order Hemiptera; family Triozidae; genus Bactericera; species Bactericera cockerelli. Next base: position 6,972,668 of record CM044962.1, on the reverse strand, counting down.
TAGAATAGAATAGAATAGAATAGAATGGATTAGATTAGAATAGATTAGAATAGATTAGAATAGATTAGAATAGATTAGAATAGAATAGAATAGAATAGAATAGAATAGAATAGAATAGAATGGATTAGAATAGAATAAAATAGAATAGAATAGAATGGATTAGAATAGGATTAGAATAGAATAGGATAGAATAGAATAGATTAGAATGGATTAGAATAGAATAGAATAGAATAGAATAGAATAGAATAGAATGGATTAGAATAGAATAGGATTAGAATAGAATAGGATAGAATAGAATGGATTAGAATAGAATAGAATAGAATGGATTAGAATAGAATATAATAGAATAGAATAGAATAGAATGGATTAGAATACAATAGAATAGAATAGAATAGATTAGAATTGATTAGAATAGATTAGAATAGAATAGAATAGAATAGAATAGAATAGAATGGATTAGAATAGAATAGAATAGAATAGAATAGACTGGATTAGAATAGGATTAGAATAGAATAGGATTAGAATAGAATAGGATAAAATAGAATGGATTAGAATAGAATAGAATAGAATGGATTAGAATAGAATAGAATGGATTAGAATACAATAGAATAGAATAGAATGGATTAGAATACAATAGAATAGAATAGAATGGATTAGAATAGAATAGAATTGAATACAATAGAATAGAATACAATAGAATAGAATAGAATGGATTAGAATAGAATAGAATAGAATGGATTAGAATAGAATAGAATAGAATATAATAGAATAGAATAGATTAGAATAGAATATAATAGAATAGAATATAATAAAATAGAATAGAATAGAATATAATAGATTAGAATAGAATAGAATATAATAAAATAGAATAGAATAGAATATAATAAATAGAATAGAATATTATAGATTAGAATAGAATAGAATAGATTAGAATAGAATAGAATAGATTAGAATAGAATAGAATAGAATAAAATAGAATAGAATAAAATAGAATAGAATATTATAGATTAGAATAGAATAGAATATAATGGAATAGAATATAATAAAATAGAATAGAATAGAATATAATAAAATAGAATAGAATATAATAGACGCCCACAGGGACGCCCTCATCAGCTCGAGGGAGCGGGGTCGGGGTGGTGGGCGTACAGGTCTGCCTCGTGCATGGGCGCGAGGGCGAACATGCGGATCGGCCGGTTCGGGTGGGCGTATTCCTGCAAAGAAGAATGGACGTTGTCGGTGAATATATATTTGAGCGCGTGGCAGTGCGCCGGGCTGAGTTCTATTTTGAACTTAGAAGAAATATGCTAGACCTGACATTCCTACACAAGATCATTCATAATAAAATCGATACTCCAGACTTACTTGATCAACTTAATTTTCATGTTAAACAATTTAACTCCAGGAATAAAAATACTTTCAAACTTAGACAGAATAGAACAAACATAGGCGAATTCTTCCCACTCCAGCGAATGCAAAAATTACGGAATAATATAGCTGACAAAGTAGATATATCTTTTGTTGTCAAAATGAGTTATTCATGTGATTTTTATTTTATTTTATTTTAATAATATTGTAATAAATGGGAATACATCCCGTCAGTTCTTGTTTAAAAAAAAAAAAAAAAATATTGGTCATAGATGATACAAGAGTATGTGTGCAACCAGTACAACGTCATATACAAGATCCGCCATTGATTATGAACCATTTTGGACTGCATATACGTATTTTCCTCTGTTACGGGTGTTGTGGCCATGAACATCACTAGATTTGCAGGGAATCGCGCAGTTAATGTAGGATTAGTTCGCTAGGAAAATTGAATTAAATTGAGCATTTTACTTCCGAGAAATTTCTAATATTAGAAATCGGAAGTATTGTGTTCGTTTTTGTAAAAAAAAATATTTTTTTGCTCCGATTTCAATTTTTTTCATATTTCTGGACATTTCATAACCTACTGAGTAAATTTGGTTTTGTGTCCGTCTGTCGGTCTGTCTGTCTGTCTGTCTGTCTGTTAAAACGATTCCTTGTAACGCGCAAATCTCGGAAACTACTCGACCGATTTTGATGAAATTTTGCACACATCTAGGAGACATTCTGCAAATGGTCCCATTTTAAATTCATCGAATTCACACCAGCGGTTGTGGGTGAAAAAGACCATGCGCCTGACCACTAACTTTTTACTTAAACGCTTATATCTCGTGAACGGTACACCCGATTTCGATGAAATTTTGTAAGAATATGCATATTATTGTTTTACATAGGTTATTTATATTTATTTTTAAAATAATTATAATTTGACTCTGATATTTAAGAAAATCCGAAATTTTGGACAAAAAAGTAAAAAAATAAGTAACACGACTTGCCGATACAGAATTTTTTGTGGAATTCAGATTGTAGAAAAAACGATATTTTACCATATAAAACAAATTTGAAGAAAATCGGTTGAGCCGTTTTGGAGATACAAGTAATTTCTATAAAATCTCAAAATTGGCACGTGTTTACAATGTGAAGCAATCACGAGGAAGTATTGTGTCCATAATTGGCAGTGTTTTTTTTATTTATATATATACTTTATTTTTTATACAATACAAACAACATCAAATTATTAACAAAGATAAAAAAACACTGCCAATTATGGACTCTATACTTCCTCGTGATTGTTTCACATTGTTAACACGTGCCAATTTTGAGAATTTATACTAAATTACTTGTATCTCCAAAACGACTGCACCGATTTTCTTCAAATTTGTTTTATATGGTAGATAATCGTTTTTTCTACATTCTAGATTCCACAGAAATTTCTGTATCGGCAAGTCGTGGTCCTTATTTTTTGACTTTTTTGTCCAAAATTTCGGATTTTCTTAAATATCAGAGTCTAATTATAATTAATTAAAAAATATATATAAATAGCCTATGTAAAACAATTATATGCATACACACACAAAATTTCATTAAAATCGGGTGTACCGTTCACGAGATATAAGCGTTTAAGTAAAAAGTTAGTGGTCAGGCGCATGCAGTGGCGGCTCGTCGGGTGAAGACACTGAAGACATTTTCACCTAATTTTGAACAGTGAAAACACTACTCATAATCCCTTGAACATGGCACAATTGATCCAACTCAAAGAAAAAAAAAAAAAAAAAAAAAAAAGAGTAAGCTTTGTGTAAAATAGATCAATGCTGCTTAACATTTCATGTTACTTTCCAAGGAGAACACCAAATGTGAAGACAATTCGAAATTGTCTTCAGTTGTCCTTGAATCAACCAATCAGAGTTGAGTATTTCCAAGTAGGTATCATGAAATATTAGGCAAGAACTATATCTATGTAATATGCTACTGAGGACATTCTTCAGTTGTATTCAGTTTACATTATCTACACGACCTCATACGAAATGTCACGAAGCCACATACCATGTGCGATGTCATGTGTTTTTGATATTAACATTGTTGCCAGTAGCATTATGCCAGCCAGACCTAGGAAACCAGTCAATGATTTAGCCTCACATATCTAGCACAATCTTGTAATATTAAAAAAAAAAAAAATAATAATAACGTAGGCGTTAGGAAAGCAGGATTTTGTGTCAGGAATTTTGGATATTATTTCTCATTTTTTGGGTTCTAGTTTTGTACATAGTTCCTAAACGATAGCCGATACCAATAAATTTTAACTATTTATGTATATTGTCAACTATAGTCTTATAAAGGACATTTCGATTGAAGTCAAATCTCGGAAATAATTATTTAATGTAGGTACCGAAATTGAGCCAAATAAGATAATCTGGTATCTAGTTGTTCCAAGAAGTTTTTAAATAGGGACAATGGTGGTACTGTTTAAGATCCTGACTATGGAACCACTTTTAAAAAAATCATGAAATTAGACGTGTTGAAATGAAATTCTCAAGAGAAAATTCTGTTCAGGCGGTGTAGTATTATTTTTTCAAATAAATAAATACGTCTTACATGATTTGAGGGATTTCTTTAAATTTAAAATATAGCTCTTGAAGTTTGTTGAAATTTAGCTATGAAATTAACTTGGCAACATTGTATCTCTTATCTTTAGAATGTAAACAAAACTTGTGGCGCACTTTTTAAATTTTATTAGATTATTTTCAAATCGTTTCAACGGTAATCAAGTGACTTTTAATTGGTGTAACTAATTAATAAAGTTATTTCCCAGTATTTGATAAAGGATAGAAACATTTTCCCTACCTGATCTGACCTGTGCTTTTCATAATAAGTTGAATATGAAGTAGCTATGTACTTCTTTCAATGTCAGAAATAACATTATAATTATGCAGGTAGCTAAGCACACAGCTTCCCGTGAAGTAGGTACTTAAAATTATAAGGCAATATCTGTGTTTTTCATAAATAGTCATTTAAACATCAATGGTAACACAAATTTAAGCTGATTTTATATTTGTAGTAAGTATGTTTTCTTAGATTTATTTTGTAATCTGGTGGTGGATTTTCTTGCAGTTTTGGATTGTAATTTTTAGTCTTCAACTAACTTTCTTTCCTTCCCAGTTCTAACCCCTCTTTAAAATGTTGTACCTACCTATCTACTGAGGTATAATCCTAATATTTTTATTTTAATTCCGTTTTACCAACTTTTAGTTAATATTTTTTATTAAGATGAATGAATACCTAAATATTTTTTATTAAGATGAATATTTCAAAGAAACAATGAGATTCCCACAAAATCATGGGGTTCAAACATTAAAAGTAACCCCATTCAGATTAAGAAGTAATGAGTCTAAGAAAGATATTATGATTACTGGATGTCCAATTTCTCCAATTACTATGTATAACCACCACTAAAAAAGTAAAGCAAATGCCTGCCCCACAGCCATACAGTTCAAGCCTGAATGGCTTATGAAAAATGAATGGCTGTGTACCAGCTCAAGTGTTGACAAATTGTTCTGCTGGCCTTGTTTATTCATTAAGTACCAAGTGTTCTCCAAAAAAAGTACCTATAAAAACTTATATGATGCAAAACTGGTATGAGAGAAAATCATGCTCTGCAGGGAAACAGCCATAACTTACAATGGGCTGTGTTTATGAGACCATAAGAACTAAGATCTGATAAATTAATAATTTTATTTTTTCAATACTTCTGGGTATAATTTGTCTTCACCTAGTCTTGAAGTCAGGAGCCGCCACTGGGCGCATGGGCTCTTTCACCAAGAACCGCTAGTACGAATTCGATGAATTTAAAATGGGACCATCTACAGAATGTCTCCTAGATGTGTGCAAAATTTCATCAAAATCGGTCGAGTAGTTTCCGAGATTTGCGCGTTACAAGGAATCGTTTTAACAGACCGACAGAACGACAGACCGACAGACAGACACAAAACCAAATTTGCTCAGGAGGTTATGAAACGTCCAGAAATCTGAAAAAAATTGAAATCGGAGCAAAAAAAATATTTTTTTTTACAAAAACGAACACAATACTTCCGATTTCTAATATTAGAAATTTCTCGGAAGTAAAAATTAACAATATTTACAGTACAGTATAAAGAACTATTCTCGTGTCACTTCTCGCCCATCAGAGGGGAGGCATACTACGGGATGGGCAGGCTACAACACAGACCACAAGCGTCTACAGTAGCTCCTGTTTCATGGCTACGAAACAAAAAAGGCTGTGAAACACTCATTTTTTTTTTTAATTACAAAATAAGATAAGCATACCTGATGCCAGTAGACAGAAGCCTGAGCGTAGGCCCGGTAGAAACAGTAGGCGCACTGGTGGATACAATAGCCGTGTTCCATCTTCATATGCAGGACCAGGTCGCTGGGAGCGTTCACGTAGCGCTTGCCACAGTAGCAGCACAGCTCCCATGGGCTCCCTTTGAAAGAACCTGGCCCTCGCTCTGAAAGTAAATAAAAAATAATTAATTGTATTATTTTTACTATTCTTACATTGTCTTTTACTATTATTTCCTATCTTGTTTTCTATCATACTTACCTCTAATTGTTATTTTATTTAGATTGTATCTATACTCAAATAAATAAAGAGGTGCTTTCTTAAACTGTTGGCATAATGGGACTACCTGTCTTGCGCTGACAGTCTAAATAAAGCACTACTTATACTTATGTATTTGTGTGTGTGTGTGTGTGTGTGTGTGTATGTGTGTGTGTGTGTGTGTGTGTGTGTGTGTGTGTGAGAGGAGAGAGAGAGAGAGAGAGAGAGAGAGAGAGAGAGAGAGAGAGAGAGAGAGAGAGAGAGAGAGGAGAGAGAGAGAGAGAGAGGAGAGAGAGAGAAAGAGAGAAAGAGAGAGAGAGAGAGTGAGTGTGTTTGTCAAAGAGTTCACAGGCCCTTCAAAAAATTTGTCTCTGCAGAGTGAAATCAGCTATTTTGACACATAACGCTATAGTGACCACTGTAGAGATCGAAAAAACGTCTCTGCATACAAGCCTAACTCTTCACTTTGGATCACAAGCTCAGTTCCATTAGATACTGTAAACACAACTCAATATTCATTTTTCGGTTGCGTTGGAAACTGTGAACACAACTCAATCTTCATTTTTCGGTTGCCATGGATACTGTAAACACAACGTAACATTAATTTTTTGGTTGCTATGGAAACTGTAAACACAACTCAATCTTCATTTTTCGGTTGCCATGGAAACCGTAAACACAACTCCATCGTCATTTTTCGGTTGCCATGGAAACCGTAAACACAACTCAATCTTCATTTTTCGGTTGCCGTGGAAACTGTAAACACAACTCATCAACTCAATCTTCATTTTTCGGTTGCCATGGAAACTGTAAACACAACTCAATCTTCATTTTTCGGTTGTCATGGAAACTGTAAACACAAGTCAAACTTCATTTTTCGATTGTCATGGAAACTGTAAACACAAGTTCGGTTGTCATGGAAACTGTAAACACAAGTCAAACTTCATTTTTCGGTTGTCATGGAAACCGTAAATGAAAACGTAAACAAAACTCACTCTTGCCCTTGGATCGAACGTGCTCGCGACAGTGACCAATGAACTCCTCGGCCGAGGAGCTGGCAAAGTCACAAGTCTCCGCGCTGCACTTGTAGTTGAGCACGAGTCGGGACTCAGCCAGCATGCGCTTGAGTGTCTCAGGAGACTTAAGTCGGAGCAGATGAGACGGGAACTGACTTGTGTTGTGCAGCGACTGGTTCTTGGAGAACATCTGAAACATGTTAACAATAATAATTTTAGAAGCCTCTTAGAAAAAATCTTGGTACTATACAAAAAAGAAATAAAAAATAAAACAATTGATTTTTTTTTTTTACGGCGGACTTGTAACCTGGAGGTCGCGGTGGTTCAAGTCCCGGTTTCAGTGTAGCTTTAGTAAAGCGAGTTTGAGTTGTTGTGATATCACGAAAGTGATTAACACTAATATGATAACTTTTTTTACTATTATTATTAAAATATGTATATAGTACATATGACCAGGATTCGTATTTTGAGTTTACTTACTTTTCCAACTCGAATTTTGTCTAATTCAGAGACATTACCTGAAAATGTTCCCGAAGTGATCTTGTGTTTCAGTTGTGATATCACGAAAGTGATTAATGCCAAAGGCATTATCACCACCCTTGATCAAACTTTGTTTATATTTAATTAATTATACCTGTATATAAAAAATTGTAAATAAAGATTGATCTAAATTGTTGAATAATTAACACAAATATGATAACAACGACACTCTTCTTCTTTTTTTACTCTGTCTTATCCCGCTTAAGCAGGGTCGACGTTGTTCAACCTCATGGTTGAGATTGGTTGGTTTTGGCACATTTTTACGGCTGGATGCCCTTCCTACACTATTGTTATTTAAAAAATAAAAAAAATACTCACCGCATAGTCCAGGGCCGGGATGGGCAAGCGCTTGAGCAGTCTCTCCTGTTCCAGCTCCTCCAGGGCCGGAATCTGCACCAGGATGGAGGACTGGGAGCTGTCCAGGGGGTTGGCGATGGAGAAGCAGGAGGGGGCGGCACCCGCGGGCTCCTCCGGGTTCGAATCCTGGGAAGTCTGGGAAATCGTAATATTATTTTTATTGGGTAATTCTTTATTTTTATTGGGTAATAGGACATGTGTACACACTACATACAAGTAATTATAAAAACACTGCCAATTATGGACATAATACTTCCTCGTGATGGTTTCACATTGTATACAAGTGCTAATTTTGAGATTTTATAGCAAATATCATTTGTATCTCCAAAACTGCTTTACCCAATTTCTTCAAATTTGTTTTATATGGTAGAATACTATTTTTCCTACATTCTAGATTTTACAAAAAAAATCTGGATCGGCAAGTCGTGGACCTTATTACTGGTTTTTTACCTTATTATTTGTTGTATACTGGCTAGATGAGCGGGTAGAGATAGGCACTTACAAAGGCGGTGGTGTGGAGGGAGGTGACGCTGGATATGACGGGACAGAAGTCGGGCTCCTCCTCATTGTGCTGAGCCTCTTCCGAGCTCTGTGGCTCAGCCTCCTGGGGAGACGCGTCTGAAACACCAACGAGAAGACATCCAATAAGAGTGGAAAGTGGTTTCATCCAAGTTACATGTACCGATACATGTTACAAAAGCCGTATTTTTCTTTCTAACCAAAGTTAACCAAATGGGAATAAAATGAACCAAACTGGAAGCAAGTCATTTTTCTTTTGGAAGAGGAAAAATTTCCTCTTCCAAAGTTAACCAAAATGGAAGTAGAAAATTCTTGCTTCCAGTTCTTTTATAGGTTAAGTCCATTGTTTATCTTTACAAGTACCGAAACGCATTTTTCTTTTACGAATGTGGTGAAGTTGACCTTGGATTAAAATGGAAATATTTTGAAATATATAACCTGGAATTTTTTTTTTATCCAAAAGAAAAATAGGCCTAAAGTTACAACAATACATGTCTAGGTAGCTCAGTGGTAAAGGCGGCACTCTGTGAATCCAGAGGTCGCGGGTTCGAAACCCAGCCGGGACATGACAAGTTTTCCTCCCATTTGGACTTACTGCTGGAATAATGGGACTAAATAGTCCTAATGGGGCAGTATAAATAAGGCGATATTATTATTTATTTTTAGTTTGAAGTGCTTGCGATTTATCCTTACAACTTCCCAGCGTAATTTCTTTCTTTCCTATTTTTTTTAAAGATGAGTGTTTCATAGCTTTTTTTATTTCGTAGCCATGAAACAGGAGCTACTGTAAACGCGTGTGTCTGTGTTCTAGCCTGCCCATCCCGTAGTATGCCTCCCCTCTGATGGACGAGAAGTGACACAATACTTCCCATTCAGGTGCCGGGTCAACACGAGCGCACCGGAATGTATCCCTTACAAACAATTGTAACCAAATTTTTAATACAAATTTTTGTCGGCGCGGGGGTTCGAACCCGCATGGCAAGCGAGTGCTTAACCACTGAGCCATTCGTGCGCTCTATCAACCTATCAACTTACTCTCTAAATCTTTGTCAAATTTTTTTTATATATCTCTGTGAACATTAAGGATTTAAATTGTTTAGCAACCTAAATCTCTAAATGATGTCTAACACTAGATAATCTTCTTCTTTTGCTCTGTCTTATCCCGCTTAAGCAGGGTCGACATTTCTGGTTAGTCTCTTCCAGTTCAATCGATTTTGAGCATCAGCTGGTCTAACTCCTTTTTCTCTCATGTCCTCTATAACACAACTTTTCCACGATTTTTTAGGTCTACCTCTGCCTCTCTTTCCTGATACTTCCATATTCCTCATTTTCTTCCCGATGTAAAAATCTTCTCTAATAATAAATAAATCATTAGTTTTATTTTTCATATTTATTTTATGTACACAGAGGACCCATCCTAAGTAATTTTTATTTGGCTTCTAAGATATTTTCAGAATTTATTAACATTCACTCACCCTCATCGTCATCCTTGCTGAAAATATCCTTCCGGATCCGCAGCCCGAATCCTCCGCCCCCGTCTCCTCCCGACTCGGCACACCTGGCAACACTGCTTTCGACGGCCACATCGTCACTGCCTTCCCGGGCAGCGGTCTCGTCTGATTCGACAACACTGGTTGTGCCGTCAGCGGAGCTGGTCAAGTCAGTAGATCTAGCCGTTACATCAGTAGATCTAGATATTACATCGGTAGATCTATCTGTTACATCGGTAGATCTAGCTGTTACATCGGTAGATCTAGCTGTTACATCGGTAGATCTAGCTGTTACATCGGTAGATCTAGCTGTTACATCGGTAGATCTAGCTGTTACATCAGTAGAAGTGGTTGTTTCATCAGTGGAACCCGTCGTAGCACCGTCACCATCAGTGGAACTGGGGCGGGCGTCGTCAGTGGAACTGCTCCTAGAGGTGGCCGCCGCTGGTTTGAGTAGTGGCGGCTCGACGCCCGAGGGGCGGCGTTTGGCGGCGGGCGCAGGTTTGAACGAGCTGGTCTTGAGAAAGTCGAGCATCGAGGGAACACTCTTGTTGACTGCGGAAGAGAGAAGTTTATTATTTTTATTATTATTTTTTAGAAACTATTCATTAGTTGAACAAATATACAGACAAATAATGGTAAAAATTAAATATAAAAATTGACAATATTAATAATATAAACAAGAAAAAAAAATAAACAAAATATATACTTATACATAATATGTCCTAACTAAAGGGTGGGGGGGGTTATTGCCTATGGCAATCTCTTCCACCCAACCCTTTGTGTTGTGTATATTATACTGGTAGTCAAGTAGTTAACGCGCTAGTCTGGTAATCCAGGTAGCGTAGGGATCCGTCGGTTCGAATCCCACCCATTGCATGAATTTTTCCTCATTAATTTGAGTTTGTAACCACATAATAATAAAACTCTGAGGGTTAGGTGGTAGAAAATGCTTTGAGCATTAACCTCGCCTGGTGGTTACCTTCCACTAAAGAGTGTTAGTGTTGTTATTATTATGTTTCACAATTTTTTTTTTAAATGGAAGGCAGGAAAAATCTTTCAAAGACACCCAGATCCTGGGGTGTGGGATTTCCACCCACTAAAAACCCACCTTCTCTAAAAGTTAACCGCACTTGGAACCGAAAAATATCATTACTTCAATGGTTATTTATATTTTCCCTTATACAGAGGAAAATTTAACCTGGAAATCGTTCTCTTATACACAGGTTCGACTCAATTATTTTTAAATGGTAGAAATATTGTAAGAACTCACTGATATTGAAGTGGTTGATGAGATGGTCCACGTGCAGATGAGCCACCGCCATGAGTAGGGTCTCGTCCACCATATTCTTCTTGGGGCAGTGACTGCAGGCACCGTTCCACGCCACCTGAGAGTAGGAAGCAGACTTATTACTTATATGTGTAAAGACATACTATGTATTTGTAACCGACCTCAGTAGCTTGATTGATAGGGCAATCAAACCCTATCAATCTTATAATTTAAAATATAATTTTAAATTATAAGTAAATAGGTAGGTACCAGGTACCTAGGTGCATTTGTTTTGTTTTATTTCTTTTTTTTTTTTGCTGTAAGTTTTTTTTATGTATGTAATTACCTTTAACCCTCAAATCTAAGTTCATATAATTGCAACAATACTAGTTCCGTTTGAACATAATTAAAAAAAAAAAAAAATGTACAGATTTAAGTGTCTTTGTATTAATGGGGACTCCTCCTCCTCAATTCATAAAATAAATAAATAAATCAATTCTAGTACAAGTATTATGTATTATGCTCCTCTCAACAGGATGTTAAGATCTGCTAACACCGATTGTGGATTTGATTTTTAAAACAATTGTGATATATACCCATTGTAGAGTATTTTATTGTCTTTCGATTACCATTTACCATGTATGTGTTGCGTTGTTTTTTTTATATCTCGATTGATTTTTGTTATAAATATTGTTATATTGTACAAAGAGCTCTGATGCTCGTTAATAAATGAACCGGTACACCCGGTATTATTATTATTATTCACAGAAAAAAAAGGTCGGAAATGCAAGGACTCACCTCTTCGTGCAGCGTGTGCACATGACTGTAGAAGTCGTCCAGTTGGGCCACGGCAAAGTCACACTTGGGCACATGACACAGGAAGCGGAGGCGCCCATGGTCCGCCGACACCCACACAGACACCCTGCCCGCCTTGATTCTTACGCCGCCGCCACTGTCCGCCGGTGCCAGTGAAGACAGCGGAGCGGCGGCGGCGGTGGGGTCCTCACTGAACCACCCGAGAGACGTCGCCTGAGGATCAAGAACATTTTTATTTATTTACTCTTTTTTACTTTTTTTTTGTAATAATAGGCAATGTTGTATTTGACATCAATAATATACAAAAATGAACAAGAGTACATACAATAATAATTAATTCAGTAAAAAAATATGTGAATGTTAGGTAGGTAGGTATCAGGTAGCAATTATAAAAAGGTAATTCAATACTGAGTTAGAAAGAAAAATGATATGTTATATTTGCCTACCACCCATGTATCTAATAAGATTTCTAAAATTATGTATGTACAATGTACGTTGCCAATTGCCATAGCTATCTACACTAAGGGAATTATTTCCCTTGTTTTGTGGATAGCTTTCCTCATCCTATCCTATAGAAAGGAAAGTAATGGACTCGCGCAAAATTTTCGATAGTCAGTTTTCAGTGCCGAAACACGTTTTAAGGGTCCCCAAAAATAAAACAAACGAGTTATTTATTATTTATTAAAAACGAACACAATACTTCCGATATCTAATATTAGGTATTCTCCTCAGCAATAAAAAATGACTCACGTGATCATCACTACCCCAGATAGCTTGGTCGATAAGGCGGCGGACTTGTAACCTGGAGGTCGGTGGTTCAAGTCCCGGTTTCAGCGTAGATTTAGTAAAGCGAGTTTGAGTAGTTGTGATAATTATCACGAAAGTGATTAACACAAGTATGATAACTTATATATTTTTTGTTCTACCTAATAAAGCTTAAAAAACACACATAATACTTCCGATATCTAATATTAGTGTTTCTCCTTAGCAATAAAATGACTCACGTGATCATCACTACCCCAGATGGCGTCAGCCGCCAGACGGTCTGACGACGACGTGCTTGCGTCGAACGATCGACTATGAGCGTCGAAATTCGACGTGCTTGCACGGAACGACGAGCTGCACTGAGCGTCCATTGTTCGGCACGCTTCGCCGCTGGTGGACGCCTGCACGTCTCCCGCGTCGGTCAACACGTTGAACAGCTTGAGCGCGATGCTGCTCTTGTTGCGTCGCTGCATGTCCAAGAGCTCCGCGGGGTCAACAGGGGTCATGTCGGGGTCCGACCCCGGCGACACGGAAGACGAGCAGGGGAGGAACTCGCTCGCCACCTGAGGGAGGAAGGCCACGATTAGCTCGGGTGGTAGACCGGGTGAGTGAAGAGTTAGCTCAGAAGGGTTGAGGTGGAAGGAGATTGCCAGAAGGATTCCGGCTTTGGTTAAGAGATTGAGCAATAATCTCTCTCTTTTAGTTAGATATGTATTAATATTTTTTTTCTTATATTTAATATGATTATTTACCATTATTTGTCTGTATATATGTTCTACTAATAAAGAGTTTCTAAATAAATAAAGAAATAAGAAAGGGTTGGTTGGAAGAGATTGCCAAAGGGTTGTGTGGAAGAGATTGCCAAAGACAATAACCCCGCCCTTTAGTAAGGACATATATGTATATATTTTATTTCTTTTTTTCTTGTTTATATTATTAATATTGTCAATTTTATATTTAAGTTTTACCATTATTTGTCTGTATATATGTTCTACTAATAAAGAGTTTCTAAATAAATAAGAAAGGGTTGGTTGGAAGAGATTGCCAAAGGGTTGGGTGGAAGAGATTGCCAAAGGCAATAACCCCGCCCTTTAGTTCGGACATATATTATGTATATATTTATTAATTTTTGCTTTATTTTTTTCTTCTATTATATTGTGTTTTAATTTGTAATTATTTGTGTTGTATATAATATGTCCTATTAATAAAGTGTAAATAAATAAATGTATTAGCTCAGTGGTAAGGTCCTCAAGCGGAAGATCGCGGGTTTGAATCCCACAGTCAAGAAAACTATTGTATTCATTATTTGATTACACTTGTTTGTATGGGATACCTTCTAGTGCAAAGACCAAGTATGGTCGCAGGATTAGGTCAGTGGTAAGATCTTCTTGGGGCAGATCGAGGGATTCGCACCCCAGAGCGGACAAAAATTGTAACAGCAGTAAGCTCAAGACGTATTAATATGTGGTGAAAATCCCCAATGAAAGAATAACATGTCATGTCCTGTCTGGGTTTCGAACCCACGACCTCTGGATCACCATACCGACGCCCTGACCATTGAGCCACCGGGACATTTTCCGGCGCGCTCGTGTAGACCGAATATATGTATGGTTTTATCTGTGGTGAAGCACAAGGCCTCTTCACAATTTTTGTGGGTAGCGCAGCATTACTAAGAGCCTCCTGTACTTTTCGAATTATTCTATTACATCAATTTCTTTTTACTCTGGTAATGCCGCCACTGGTCGTTACTCATACAAGTAACTACTCATTTTTCCTCACGAGGTATGAGTGGACCCCGAACATCCAAGAACAGAGCAGAAAAAAATCCTGCCCCGCTGGGGATCGAACCCAGGTCACCGTGCGTGCAATGCCTAGCGCGCTAACTCACTCTGCCACGGTGACTTCCTTGTAGACCGAATATATGAGCGCACGATTAGCTCGGTGGTAAGATCGCCGGTTTTAACTCTACAGCCGACAAAAAAAAAAAGTAAAGAAGATAGCGCAGGGATCCGTGATCTCTGGCTCGGATCCTACTAATGTAAATGCGCTGATTGGTTGAATTTCTCATCAGAGGACTTGTTGAGAGATAGTGTAAGTTAATCTAATCTTTTTTCATAATTTGGGTCTTGATCTCTGATTCACGAGCGAAAACCCTGGAAAATCAATATCGGCACACTAGCGGTAGTTTGACGAGTTCTTTTGGAACTAAAACCTCGTAGAACCATAGATTTAAAAACAATAAATAGATAATAAATAAATAAAAAAAACACCCAATGCACCCTGGGCATCTTATGTGAAGCAATTCCTCATTAGAAAATGGCGGAAATTTTATGCTATTAGCATGGTGTTCGCCATTTTCTATTGAGGCAGTGTATGCTATTTCCTATGCAGAAGGGGTGCTTCAGTTCTCCACCAGAGTCATCTAAATATATCAGCCGTATTTACGAATAGAAAACGCCGTCTGAGCAATGTCTCAAGCATGATTTTCTTTAATATTATTGGCCAATTATCAATATGGATGAGGTGTTTTACTTGCAATAATAATAATAGTATGATATGAGAAAAATTGGCCAATACTTTGCTTGAGACTTTGCTCAGACAGAATTATCTGTTCATAAATACGGCTGTGTGTGTGGAAAAGGTATTATGATTCCAATCCGAAATTCGAGACGAAACCGAGGTTGCATGAAATTGATAGAACTGGCCAGTAGTGACATTGGAACTCTGCTTTATTAGATTGACTACTACAACTGTGACGCACGAATAAGATTGTGACCAGTTGATTCTATTTGGTTTTCACGTCCTGATTAAATTTGAGTTTTAAGCTATCTCGTCTATGGCGCGTTGAATGCACCGTCCTCGTAGGATCACCAAAGTTAAACAATGTTCAGGGAAGTGAAGACTTCGTGGTGCTGGAATTTCCGGCCCAACCCAGGCTGGGTGAGCTTCATATGTGTAGCAGGTTTGTGAGTTTCCTGCGAATGGAGTGTAACACTACCGTCGTGATATGATCATGCAGTTGAAAGCGGCGTTAAACCCAAATTAAAAAAATGAGATATTCACGACGTGGGCTTTAACCTCCCCCGTCTTTTCTTTCGCTGGGAATCGTAAAAGCTACCCACATTAACCTCACCCAGCCTGAGTTGGACCGGAAACGGCAGCCTCTCATGATCGGAGGGGACAAAAAAATTCGTCACAAAATTCTGCCAAACCCGGGATAGAACTCAGTGACCACGGGCAGAAGTCTCAACTGTTTTGGAGGATACTTTAAATCCAATAAGCGATGTCCGTACTTGTGGACTTTCCTCTTCACTTTCAACTGGCAACAACGCATCATCATCATAGGGTGGCGTCATCGTGAACAATAATTGTAGCCAGACAGTGGAGGAATGACTCAGCACTTCTACCACTGTCTTTACAAGGAGGCTAATAATTGACAAGGGCCCCCAGAACCAAGCCAATGCTGGTCTCCTCCCTGTTTATAGTCCCCCAGCCACACAACAACGCATGCCTCCTGCCTCTCGGAAAATTCTTTCAACTCAAAAGAGGCATGCAACAAAGCGCATGCCTTGTTCCTCTTTCCATGCGTCAATTGCGTCATGTTGAAAGTGGAAGGAAAGACGAAAGCGCACGAGTGCGGACACGACTTCAGTATATCAGAAAAGTGAGAAGTTGTACTAGATGTGCATGAATATCAGAACATACCTGGACAGCTGTTTCGAGCTTATTTGCTCTCATCAGCAGGTAATAGTTCTGAGTATCCATGTCATCAACTAACCTCTCTATTTCAATCAGAATAAACAGAAAAGTGAGAACTTTACTTCGCAACAAACTGATAAAAATAAGAGAGGTTAGTTGATGGCATGGATATTCGGACCTATTACCTGCTGATGAGAGCAAATAAGCTCGAAACAGCTGTCCAGGTATGTTCTGATATTCATGTACAATTGTACATCTAGTACATCTTCTCACTTTTCTGTTTATACTGTTCTGTTACCTGCTGATGAGAGCAAATAAGCTCGAAACAGCTGTCCAGGTATGTTCTGGTATTCATGTACAATTGTACATCTAGTACAACTTCTCACTTTTCTGATTATACTGTTCTGTTTATATAATAATGCTTTTTCTTTGTGTTATTAAGTCACAATTTAGTGGCTAGCGCTGATGAGAGCAAATAAGCTCGAAACAGCTGTCCAGGTATGTTCTGGTATTCATGTACAATTGTACATCTAGTACAACTTCTCACTTTTCTGATTATACTGTTCTGTTTATATAATAATAATGCTTTTTCTTTGTGTTATTAAGTCACAATTTTAGTGGGTAGCGCAGAATCATAGCACTTTACCACTTTAATTTACAATATTTTGTATTATTTTTTTGGCTATGATTCTACCACTGGTCGCTGTTTCACATCAAAGTAGCTACTCATTTTTCCTCACGAGGTATGAGTGGAAGCAGGAGAAGACACTCACCTCGTCTGGCAACTCCTCATCCTCCGGCACGAGCACGTTGAGCTTACAATTCCTCTCGGGCAGCTTGCGTTGTTGCAGCAGGGGCGGCGCCTGTTTGGCTGCGGTGGGCGACGTGTAGTCATGGTCGTGGCACGGAACTGGCCCCGCCGCGGCTGGTGAGCGAGCCGCTTCTGACGACGTAGGTGGTTGGCTCGTTTCTTCAAGGTCACCGCTCAGTTTCTTCGCGAGGAGGTTCGTCAGGTTCTCCCGTAGTTCCTCGTTGGGCCGGTAGAGGGTTTCCGTCTGGTAGAAGCTGTCCATCTGGTCGAGCCACATTCGTCGTCGCTCCTCGTCCGTGTATTGAATGGCGCCGATCGGATTGTTGTCGCACGGTTCTTTCTTCACCTCGAGCTTCTTCAGCGTGGCCGCTAGGGTGGGCTCGAAGTTCACTTTGCGGCCGGAGCGACGCGGGGAGGCTTTGGAGGCAGGTCCTGGCGACATGGGCGGCGGGGTAGAGGCGTGGCTACACGATGGTTGGGGCGACTGGCAAATTGGTTTGGTGGATTTCGTAACGTCAGGTGTCGATTTTTCTTCCTCGGATGTGTTTTCCTTGGCATCCGTTAGTGGTGAAGTGTCCGCTCGATCTGTCTCGGCCGGAGACTTACCACCTTCACCATCGGACGTAGGAGCTGAGGAGACTTCGGGCCGAGTGGCGCCCACCTTAGTGCCAGTGATGGCGGGTGACAACTTGCTCAGCGCGTCTTGTTTGTTCGTCTCTTCCTTGTTTATGACACTCGGTTCCTCTGAGGTTCGTGTCCGATTCTTTTCTTCATTCGAGCTTGATTCAGCGTTTGAAGTTTTAGTGTCCAAATCTTTCGCTCTGCTCGTATTTTCTGCGCCATTCTTGTCAGCGTGACTTGAAGATACCGCGCGTGGACGACTGTTGATTTTGTCGAGATCTTCAAACGACGCCACGATGTCTTCGATGGACTGCGGCTTGCTCTGCTGACCGTCAGCCGCTTTGTCCGGACTGTCGGCACATGCCGCTGTCCGGCTGGCCGCCGTATTCGTGGCGATCTTCTCGTGTTTGTTGGCCTCGTCTCGCTCGAAAGCTTCGTCATCGAGGAGGTTCATGCTCAGAACGTCACTGTTCACATCGAACGGGTTGGGGTTGAGGAAGTCCTGCATGATCTCCTGGAGCACGGACGACCCCACCAGCTCATTCTCCGCGTCGTCAGAGTCCGCCTCGTCCATGTCAAACCCCGGGAAGTCGAACCCCGGGAACTCCATGCCAGAGTCCGCGCCTTCCCTCTGCTCCAACTCCTCCAGCTTCGCCTCGGGCACCGCGCAGTGTCGACTCATGTCGATGCGCATCATGTGTTCGCGCGCGTCCCGGATGTGTTTGTGGCCCAGCTCAAAGTGCTTCTGCATGTTACTTCTCAACAGTTGCGTGTAGTTGCATATTTTGCACATGTACCCGAACAGTTCCTTCTGATTCTCGACCGGTTTGTACGATTCGAGCGTGATCTTGCTCTGACTGGCGTGTTTCTCTCTCTTGTGATTGAGGAGGATGTATCTCAAGCTGGTAGACCAGCCGCAGCCCGGGGCAGGACACTGGTGCTTGTACTCCCCTGTGTGAAACGAGACGTGGGTCAGGAAGGTGTCGAAAAAGGTTAACTTGTGGTAGTCACAAAAATGGCACGCAAACATGTGCTTCTTTTTATTGCGATTATTCTTTTTGACGTCTGTGCAAGGAAAGGTGCCCTCGATTAGATCTACGTTCTCCAGATAATCTAACTCATCCTGAACGGATTTTATTTCAAGTGAGAGTGCGATTTCTTTAGAAAACCTGGAGGAGGGGACGATCGGGCAGAAGCTGTGGTACTGCTTGTAGTGTTGAGTCATCGCTACGTGGGACGCGAACTTGTGCTTGGAGCACACGAGACAGCTGTTGTGTGTGCCACTGAAGTAATGATGAACATCATTGAAGAGGGATTCACTCAATTCAGGTTTTGTCACATTCGATTTCTGAACGGATTTATTTTCAAAACGTGAGATGAGTTCTTTGTCTACGTTTTCCACCAAGATGATCGGTTGCTGTATGAGGACGTTTTCATAGTAGAGACCCTTCGTTTTAGATTTGGGTCCTGGTTTTTTCGACAGAATTGGTTCTGGAGGAGCACTGGCGTCTGATTCAGATTCCACTTCGTGTCTGGAGACGTCTGATTCCGCTCGCTGTCCTCAGTAGACTCGGTGTCGCTCATCTCGGACAGAGGCTTCGCCTTGGTGTCGCTGACTGGCCCAGTCGATCTCAGACTTCTTCTCAAAAGTCGCTTAGGATCTACTGCCTTCACCGTACGGGGACTTTTGAACAGAGAATCCTCGTCGAACTCTATTATATCCGAGCTTGCAACGCTTGCGCTGTCCAGGTCTTCAGAGCTGGCGTAGCTGAACCTGTCTGGCTCGACAGCAGATGTGGGAACACTATCGGCAGCGTTAGTCACGCCTGCTTCTGCTTTACTTTTAGTCCTTGTTATTTTTCTTTTGACCATTTTCTTCTTTAAAACACGTTTCTTGACAACTGGAGCACTAGCAGGAGGCGTGGCGCTCACATCTTCCAAGTTATCAGTTGTGACTGATGTTGCATCTTCAGCTACAACTGCTGTTGCTTCATTCGTCTTTTTCTTTGTAACCTTCTTCTTGCTTTTAAATAATTTTCTTTTTCTCTTTCCCTTCGTGCCTTTTTTAACTGTACTTGTCGTTGTTTCTGATTCATCTTGCGCACTCGCTACATCCGTTTCATCTTCTATGGACGCATTCAACTTGTTTTCGTCGTCAACATTATCTCCGGGTTTCTTGTCAGGCGTCATCTTGTCTTCTGGTTTGTTCGGCGAGACTTTGTTGCTCGGCGGTGAGGGGATTTCCGATTGTTTCTTGCGGCACGATCTGACTGATGGAATATGTGCTATGTCTTTGAAGTTTTCCATGAGATCGTTGTGTAACCGGTCGAGCTCGGTCCACTTGTGTTTCGTTTGCTTGCTCACCGCTTTCTCCTTGTCTTTCTCTTTCTCCCGCTCGTGCTGCTCTTCGGTGAGAAGATCCAGAAGCTCCAGCGCGGTCTGCGCAGTCTTCGTGCCTTCATTCTCCGCCGCTGCTGGCTTGTCTTTCTCGAACAGCGACGAAGAAATAACGTCGGTCAGGGTGAACGATTCATCTTCGTTGTCGCTGAAGTCGTTCGGCAGTGTGGAATCTTTGAAAATGTTGTCCGAGATGTGAAAGTTCTGCAGTTCTATCAATTCGAGAGGCTTGTTCAGTTCACTTAGACTTGGGTTCTGCCAGAGACTCGGTTGGACAGGCGGCATGGGAAGTGGACTAGTTTCTGGCGGAACCACGGCGGCTGTGGACGCTTTGTCTTTGGCGCTTTTCGACTTTTTGTTTTTCTTCTTCTTTTTCTTCTTCTTCCTCTTCTTCTTGTGTTTGCTGTGGGATTCTGACTTCTCTTCTTCGCTGGAAGATGATGATGAGGAGGAGGAGAGCTACTACTGGAGGAAGATGAAGATGCCTCGGCTGCTGCTGGTGGACGATCGGCGAGATTTCTTCTTTTTCTGCAACAGATTCTTGAAGCTTTTCAGCACGGACTTGTCCGATGCGAGCAACTTCAAGAGGTCTTTGGTGGGTAGAGCGAGGAGGGGGTTCTCGTCATCCGCTGGGGCAGCGTTGGAAGTTTCCACTACATTGGAAGTTTCAACTAGATTGGAAGTTTCTACGAGAGCTGGAGGTTCGACGATATCATGGGTGGTCGAGTCAGGCTGGGAGGAGGTGTCCAGGGCGGCTGGGGTTGTACTGACAATGGGGGAGGGCTCCTGAGCTGATCGGGATTCTACTGTGTTCGCATTTTCTCGAGGTTTGTCCTCAAATGTGTCACCTACAGAGGAAGGGGAAATCACGTTCGATCGGGACTCGGAAATATCTTGATCTATTTCTGATTTTGAAGCTTCAGCGGACGCGTCTTTCTTCTCCTGTGTCGGTAACTCACTTTTGGATACTTCTTCTTGCTCCTCGGCATGACCAATTTCTTCTTGGTCAGATTTCGATGAAATTTCTTCATTAATTGATTTGCTCACAATAGAAGTAGCTGTGTCAGATTTGTGAGATTCTTCAAGTTTGGTATCGCCCGCGGGTATTACTTCTTCTGCACTCTCATTTTTGTTGGGCATTTCTGTTGAAGTGTTTTTGGTGGAGTTATAGATGATATTCTCTGTCTTCTCGTCCACCTCATCCTTGGTCTCACCAATTTCCAGGGGATCCACTTCATCAATCACCAGAGACTTCTCATCGTCTTTCAAGTCGTCCATCTCACATTTTTGATCCGAATGGTTGTCAGCTGTTTTCGACAATTCCTCAGTCGCTTTCAAGATTGGTCTTGATTTGAATCAGCACGACTATCCGTCGGTTTGTTTTCCGTAAGCGTGGGGCGTCGCGGACGAGAGATCTGAGGTCCGTAGCCTCTGCCCGTCCTGGGAGCTGGTAAGTTGGAGTAAGAGACGTCCCCCAGGGGGGACACAAAGGACTCCGGACTTCTGTTCCGCAGGCGAGGGTCCCTGGCAGGTCTCAAATCCTCTTCCTTATCATTCAACTCCACCGGCTCCTCGATTGGTTTCAATTTCTGTTCGGCTGCCAGTTTCGCCGCTTCTTGCTCTTTCTTCATGGCCAGGTACTGTCCGTACGTCACAGGGGCCGAGGTCTTCTTGACGGGCACATGCGGCACGTAGACGTTCCTGTTTTCGCCCATCCAAGGCTCCACGCTCTTGGTCCAGTCCGCGCTGGGGGACTCGGGCGGGCGGGGTCCCGTGCGCGGGGCGAACCACTGGAACCTGTTCTTCACGTAGGAGGGCTCGGAGGCGCGCGGCGTCCAGGAGGGCGTGGCGGGGCGCGGCGACATGCCGGCGTACCTCGGACTCTGCAGGAGCGCCGGCCTCCACTCTGGCCGCGGGGACCGGTTAGGGCAGAAGAGCTATTTCATTGCGCGGGTCCCGATAGGACGGAGAATCTTTGAACGGGACATAAGGCGAGAACTGGTCGTCGGGTTTCCGGTAGGGGCTGTTCAGGAGAGGCGACTTGTCTGACGCGTAGCGCGGACTCCTGTCTACCTCATGGGCTGTGTCAAACGGTTTCCTGGAATCTTCAAAGCCTGGTCCGCGGACCGGACCACTTGACCACCTGCCTCCCATGTCCAGGGTGTCCACTTGCTTTAGAAATGTTGGCGGTTCAAAATTGGCAGCCATGGTTTCAGGTTTCGCCGCAGACCATCGGCTGAACCGCGGTCTTTGTGGCAAAGGTTGCTCTCTGTTCTGCCAGTTGTTGCCTGTCTGCGGTCGATCACCCCGGGACCAAAAGCCCGATCGTAAATTTCGAGGTCCTCTTGTTCTTCGTCACTCGCCGGAGCGTTTGGATCCCCAATGGACTCTCTCCTTGGCGAGGGGGCTTCCTGCTTCACCAAGTGTTGCCAGCTCATGACGGGAGGAGGCACGATGGGCTTCAGAGAATCCATGTGGAGAGACTCTCGCACGTGTTTGCTATTCTCCAGATCAATGAGAGCAGCACCTGGAAACAGTTTAAAACCAAGTGAACACATTTGAAAACAGGAAATATCAATTTCAACATACAGACCTATCAAAGTTTAGTATCTTTGCATACACAAATTGAACAGACATAGAACAGGACAAAGAGATAGAGAAAACAATAGCAACTTACTACAATAGCAAATTTGATGAGAAAAAGTGGATGTTGATGAAAATTAAATTACTGTAGTACTGATAAATCAATTTTAAGAACTCCACAAAAAAAAAAATACTAATAATAATAAGCAACACATAGTTCACTTACCTGACTTGAGATTGGAGACCTTCCTGAGTGCCGAGTACGGTGTGGCGGGCACATGCGGCGCCTTCTTGTCTGCCTGCTGGCTCTGTGACTCATCCGTCGGGGAGTTGGACAGGGAATCCGACTGTTCCTCGTCGTAGAACACGCGCACATTGGACGCCTGGTTTGACAACAAACCGGTTTCGACCAGCGGTGGCGACGCGGGGGAATCGAAGTCCTGTGAGGAACTCATGAGCGAGGAGTTGCTGTCTTTGAGTTTCTCCATCACGCGGAGTGGTTGCTTCAGGAGAGGGTTCTTGATGATGGCGTCGTAGATGAGTTGCTCGTTCACTTCCTCATCTGCATCGTCTTGCTCTTTGGACTTTGTCTGGTACGTACGGAAGAAGCTGTTCAGAGGTGCTGGCTTGTCCTTGATGTTGATGTCTATGTCTAGCTGTGCGGTGGCGAAAGCATGCAGAGGACTGGAAAGTAAGGTACAATACCCCTCAGAATATTGCATATGCTTAGAACATACTTTAAGTCAAAAGGTATCTGTGTAAATAAAACGTATTACACAGTTGAATTCTATTTATCTTGCAAGAATGAGCCTTAAGGGTCGCTTTACCCTGATGGGCTAAAAAAAAGTCTCATTTAATGTTGTAAAAAATGTTGTAAAAAAGTTGTAAATCTATATCTATAAAAGAAAGCTGTCTGTATGTGTGTGTGTATGTATGTATGTATGTTCTTTATACAAATCCACACCGTTTGACCGAGAAACCTGAAATTTTGCACATAGGTCCGCTTGGATCAGGAAATTCTTCTAGGCTAGATTATATCTCCCTGAGGTTAAGCTACAATGAGTAAGGATAAAAATGGATGGGTGACGCAAAAAAAATGCACGTTTTTTGACATAAATGACATTTTTTCTCGAAATTTGTCGCGACGACCTATCAACTCAAGCGAGAAAGTTTTAGGCAAGGGCTTGAGCTTTCAATTGACATATCGATCGCGAATTTCTGATGAGCCGTTCTTGAGCTACGCCGGGTAAGGTAAAAAAATGGATGGGTAACATGTAAAATATTCACGTTTTTTGACCTAAATGACATTTTTTCTCGAAATTTGAAGTGACGACCTATCAACTCAGAGCGAGAAAGTTTTAGGCAAGGGTTTAGGCTTTCATTTGACATATTGATCGCGAAATTCTGATGAGCCATTCTTGAGCTACGCCGGGGAAGGCCAGAAAATAGATGGGCGACAAAAAATATTCAGGTTTTTTTTCAAACCTAAATGACATTTTTGTGTGTGTGTGTGTGTGTGTGTGTGGTGTGGTGTGTTGGTGTGTGTGGTGTGTGTGGTGTGTGTGTGTGTGTGTGTGTGTGTGGTGTGGTGGTGTGTGTGTGGTGGTGTGGTGTGTGTGTGTGTGTGTGTGTGTGTGTGGTGTGTGTGTGTGTGTGTGTGTGTGTGTGGTGTGTGTGTGTGTGTGTGTGTGTGTGTGTGTGTGTGTGGTGTGTGTGTGGTGTGTGTGTGGTGTGTGTGTGTGTGTGTGTGTGGTGTGTGTGTGGTGTGTGTGTGGTGTGTGTGGTGTGTGTGTGGTGTGTGTGTGTGGTGTGTGTGGGTGTGTGTGTGTGGTGTGTGGGTGTGTGCGTGTGTGTGGGTGTGTGTGTGTGGATGTGTGTGTGTGGATGTGTGTGTGTGGGTGTGTGTGGATGTGTGTGTGTGGATGTGTGTGTGTGGGTGGGTGTGTGTGTGCGTTGTGTGTGTTTGATGGGCTGGCGAAGCGGCGGGTGTAACCCGCTAGTTTAATATAAATCAGGATTGAAGTTAAGCTAGGGTAGGACAAACACTCAAGTTGGAGTTTCAACCAATCAAAGTGCACTATAGTCCTAGTTAAGGGACAGTGTCCACTTACTTTAATATAATCCTATTTTATAATTTGGGCCTACGCCTTCATAGTACTCAATCTTTGTTTCCCTGAGCTCCAAATATTCAATTAAACAAAAATTGGTAGTTTCTGATACAGCTTAGAAAAGTATTAAATTCCTAGAAAAATTTAGAAGTACAAAGGTTGTATACATATTTAGGTTGTTGCATAAATATAAAAAAGATAATACTTACTCTTCATCTAGAAAGTTGGCGTTGATCTCTTTAACTAAAGTTGAGGGCATGGTTTTGGGAAAACCAGAACTTTGCACTTTGGTGGGTTTCTCTTCCGTTTTCCTTGAGCTTGTGGATTCTTCCCTTTTTCTTGGGTCTTTACTTTTGACATCATTTTTATCGCTCTTTTTACTGTACTCGCCATGTTTCCTTTGTTCAATATGTCTGTCATCATGTTTACCAGCGTGTGACTTCTGATCTTGCTTTACTTTGTCTGCTTTAATATCATGTCTTACTTTTTCACCTAATTTGGCATCTTGTTTAATTTTATCATCTTTTCTGTCCTTTTCTTTTTCATCTTTGTCTTTTGCAGTTTTACTAGATTCTGATTCAGTGTGTTTGACATCATGTTTTGGTGGTATAGTTTCTCTTTTGAGTTTTTCTGAGCTATGATGTACACTTCTATGTTTCGTTAGCATGGCTTCTTTTTTATCTTTTTCAGAACTGTGATGAGAAATCCTACCTTCTTTTCTAGGATCTCGTGAACTTCTGACTTCTTCTTCCTTCTTGACACGATCCTTTCTTAAATCTGTTGGATCTTTTCGTTCTTTACTTTTATCAACAGTTTTCAAACTCTGGCTACTACCAATTGAATCTTTTCGTTCTTTACTTTTATCTACAGTTTTTGAACTCTGGCTACTACCAATTGAATCTTTTCGTTCTTTACTTTTATCTACAGTTTTCGAACTCTGGCTACTGCCAATTGAATCTTTTCTTTCTCTTTTGTCTGTAGCTTTAGACACTTGAATACTATCAATATCAAGGAGAATAGAGTCAAATGATTGTTTCCTCTTGTGTGGTAGTACTGGACTGCTTGAGATTGAACTGTCAGGCTTTGGTAAACTTATCATTGGTGATTTAATCTCTCCTTTTTTAAAAGTGGACACGGATTTTTCTGAAGACCTTTTATCAAATTGTTTACTGCCAGATGTAATTTCGAAAGAATTTGGAGATTCTTCAGTTTTACACAAGTTACTACTTGGGCTACCAACAGAATCTCTCTTGATGGATTTTACGGCAGTGATCTTTACTTTTTGTCCATCTGGTACCATTTTGGCAGTTTCGATGTTTTTCTGTTTATTTAATCTTGGATCTAAAGATAACCTCCTGTCAGGATTTGGCTTAATTGAGTTGCTGCTGTTGGATCTGTTCAATGAATTTCGATCTCTATCTGATTTGTCAGTTTTTGAAATACTAGAACTGGATGGGTCAGATTTTGTACTAGAGCTTGATGCAGTCTTAGTCTCTCCTTGTTTGCTGTCAGTTCGTTTGGCATTATTGACATCAAGAATTCTCTGCTCTCCAAGAGAGGTGGGTGTGAATGAATCATGCCTTCTGTCACCAGATTTCTTCTCATATGATACAGAACTCTTTGGAATTGGCGATTCTACCAATCTTGAACTTTCACTTTTACCTGACTTAATAAAATCACTTTGTCTTGAAACATGAGGGGAACTCAAAGACATATCCTGTTTGCTGGCAGAGTGACTAGATTGAGTTCTATTTATAGATCGAGACTCGTGTGAACTAGTTTTTGTACTTTCAGATGTCCTGCCTTTGCTAACTTCTCCAGTTTTACCGAGATTCCTACTTGGACTTCCAACAGAAGCTCTTGCTACATTTTTTATGTCAGTAACTTTTCCCTCTGGTATCTTTTTGTCAGTTTCAAAGCTTTTTTGCTTATGTAATCTAGGATCCAGAGAGGACCTCCTTTCAGAATTTGGTTTACTAGAAGAAAATGTTGAATTCGAAACATTGGACATTTTGACATTTTCTGCTTGTATTGGAATTCTACTTGCAACATCATGTGGTAACTTGGAATTAGATATCAATGACTGCTGTGATGTTGAAGGATTGTCAACAAGAGTTATGTTCATTTTAGAATTACTACCTGCTAAATCAAGAGGACTATTTGAAGTTTTGTCACTTTTTGATGCACCTTTAAGTGCCTTTCTTTGTTTCATTTTCTCTCGAAGTTCTTTGATCTTGCTATTTGACAGGAAACTTTCAACTTGAGGAACATCTTTGGAGGGGGCATTCGAGGAATTTGATGAAGTTAAGTCAATGAAGGCAAGAGTTTTGGGACTGGTAGAGGCAGAAGAGGATTTAGTTTGTGTTGGCAATTGTTGAGAGGATACATTGTTGATGTAGACTTCTTTCACTTTTCTTGATGAGGTGTTGTCAGTGGTGACTTCGGTTTTGGGATTATCAGAAGGTTTACTTCTTGAATCTGAAGAGGATGATGAAGGTACTGACTGCACTTGGCTGGATGTTTGCATGGGTTGAGAGGTTTTGTTTTCATGGCCCAGCAAAGCTTGTTGTCTTTCAAATTCTTCTAATTTTGGAGCCTGTAATTTTTTAAAGATACAAATTAGATCAACTACATATATGAAAACTATAAAATATTGTGATAAATTCATTTGCATGTGGCTCTCAGTAAGATAAAAGACAGAGCAAGACAGAAGAAGGATTCAATAAGAAAAACTTACTCATAACTTTACTAAAGCTTAACTGATCACAAAGTCTGGATGAAAAAATATCTTACCATTTTGGCTTTCAATGTTTTCACAACCATTTCTATACGTTCCATTGTCTGACTGTTGCAACTAGAAAAAGAAATCGAAAAACCAGTTATTGATTAGGATTTTTTTTTTTTTTTTTTTGTAAGGCAGGAAAAAAAGGATATTACATGTATTATTATTTATTATAAAAAAAAGGATTGAACAGGATTAAAGTGTTTTTTTTGTGGGTACTTTCCTTTAATTTTGTTTTATTATGTTTTTTTTTTACAATCATAATTCTGCATTCTACATAAGCAAGATAAAGACCTTGTTTTTACAGTTTAATTTTCTATATTCTTAAACATCAGAGCTTTATAAATTGGGCAGGTAGCTAAGCTGGTTGTGGTTAGTTTCTGCTGCCTTGCTATAGCCCACTAGTTAATAAAACATTAATGAATTTTCTTATTAATAATAGAACCTGCCTCCTATTTATATATACAGGGTCTTCATAAAGTCTCACCCAGGCCTAGGTTTCTCGAAAACGACTCAGAATATCAAAAAACGCGAAAACCCGTATTTCTTTATATTTAGGGGGATTGATTTTCAGCCAAAAATTTTTTGCCTACACGGCCCCAGTCAGGCTGGGCATGGACCAACTTTAAAATCTTAAATAGAATGGTATGTCTTGTGGCATATTGTTTTAAAGGTCTTATTGAAAGAAGTTCATTACAATAAATTTCAGTGTGCTACGACTTACCGTTCTCGAGATACAGGGTCGGACGTCCTGCGTAATATCGCTATATTTTGACCTATAACTCGTTAACCGTAAATTATGGAGAAAATTTTTCTTGTTAATAATAACTCCTTATAGCAAGAACTTTCGAACAAGTTAAAATTTGATTTGTTTTTTCGTTAAATTTTTTTCGACTGTTCGTCCGTCTGGCTGACGAAACCGACCAGAAACTAACATCAACAGAGTATGTCGAGTTATAACTTGTTCCAAAAGTCTCATCATAAGGAGTTATTATTAACAAGAAAAATTTTCTCCATAATTTACGGTTATCGAGTTATAGGTCAAAATATATGGCTATTACGCAGGACGTCCGACCCTGTATCTCAAGAACGGTAAGTCGTAGCACACTGAAATTTATCGTAATGAACTTCTCTCAATAAGACCTTTAAAACAATATGCCACAAGACATACCATTCTATTTAAGATTTTAAAGTTGGTCCATGCCCAGCCTGACTGGGGCCGTGTAGGCAAAATTTTTTTGGCTGAAAATCAATCCCCCTAAATATAAAGGAATACGGGTTTTTGCGTTTTTTTGATATTCTGAGTCGTTTTCGAGAAACCTAGGCCTGGGTGAGACTTTATGAAGACCCTGTATATATATATATATATTTT
Organism: Bactericera cockerelli; assembly: GCA_024516035.1. Classification (NCBI taxonomy): domain Eukaryota; kingdom Metazoa; phylum Arthropoda; class Insecta; order Hemiptera; family Triozidae; genus Bactericera; species Bactericera cockerelli. Next base: position 6,943,563 of record CM044962.1, on the reverse strand, counting down.
TTTTTTTTTCATTTAAAATATTTTTTATTATTCAAGAGTCAAAAATCTATAGGAAAATGGAAATAAAACAAATCATCATTTGAACACAAAAGAAACTTCCTTAAAAAGTTCCATGATTTTGAGATCTTATAATCAACAAAAACAATATTATTACCCTATTTAGCCCAGGCAAATTAGTGCTAAAATGGGGTCTAGCGTCAAAAAATTGCTCAATAGCTGGAAATCGTTTTAAACCCTTAAAGGGGTCCTGAATAATGGGTATATGAGTTTGCGACGGATTTTAGGTTGTGCTTCCGAGTTTAGGGCCTAAATAGTGCAAATTTTTTGCACTTTTTTTAAAATTGCGCTTATAACTCAAAATGTATTTATTCTACAGAAAATTTTACTCAGTTCTTATCTAAGGAACATAAAATTATGCGTCTAATGACGTTTGAATCATTAAAAAAGGTTAAGCCGTTCAGCCACAATCGCTCCTCAAAGATGGGTGGTTTTTTCAAACATAGCTCAAATTTTGAAAATTCTCAACTTTTAACGCATGTAAGTCAAAAAGGACTGCACTAATTGAAAAATTTAACAGAATCGAACTTGTAGAAAATGTAATTTTAAGTAAAAAACTGTTTGAAATTTGAAATTTGCTCACTCCAGTGCTGAGATATGATTTTTCGTCCCTAGCGCCAAATTTCCGCTAAGGCAGTGCAACGCAAGAAACTTCATCTGAACTCTAAAATTCTCATATTCTTACAACTTTTCAAGCAAAACTGAACGTAATCTATTAAATTCAGTCGAATAGGTAATTTAAAATTTTGAGAAACTTGCACTGAATTTTACTAAGATCTTCACTGAACATGTTGTGATTTCAAGACAGCTGGCACACTATGGAGGATGTAACTTGTTTTATATGCGGGAACATTGTGCAAGAAGGAATATTAATAATAATATAATAATAAAAATGCATTTTCTTTGTGTTGTTATGTCACAGTTTTAGTGGGTAGCGCAGAATCATAGAACTTTGCCAGTTTAATTTACAATATCTTGTATTATTTGTGTGCCTATGATTCAGCCACTGGTCGCTACTTCATATCAAAGCAGCTACTCTTTTTTCCTCACGACTCACGAAGTATGAGTGGACCCCGAACATCCAAGTACAGATCTACAGAGCAGAAAAAATCCCATCCCGCTGGGAATTGAACCCAGGTCACCATGCGTGCAATGCCTAGCGCGCTAACTCACTCGGCTACAGTGACTACAACATATTAAAGGCAAAGATAGAGGAATATTAAAGGAAAAGTCACTTCGAATGTTCATTGAGGACAGCAGGAGGAGAAATGATGTGCATCACACGTGGTTACAGACTCAAAGATCTGTTATACTTCACGAGAAGTGTCGCAAAGGTGTCTACACGAAGGAGTCAAACATTGTAAAGGCCGAAAAAGAAGCAGGAAACGCAAGCCGTGTGACAAGAGGCCGTGAGGAAATACCAAAATTCAACTTTAAGGAGCTCTGCTTCTACTGTGGAAAAGATGCCTCTGAAAGCTTCAAGGTTAAACAGAAAAAGCTTCCTCTTCATAGACGTGAAATTCAGACACAAGAAATAATGCAAAAAATTAAAGGTTCTGCAATTGCCAGAGGAGATGAAATGGGGGCGGTGGTATTGCGTAAGATGGCAACTGAATCAGACCTCGTAGCCGCTGAAGGCAAGTACGATTCTTGTCGTGGTATGTTCTTTAATTCACGCCCATCTATGGATCCTGATGCAGCTCAAGGTATATCTGGACGAGGGGAGTGAATTAATGTAGTAACTGGGGCTTTGAAGCCGAAAGACCCAAGTTTCCCAGTTACTGGGGTTTAACGAAGAAAAGGCCGCTGGTTCAATAACGCTACTACGAAAGGTGTAGGTGTATTAAAGAGTATTAAATTTACACGGAAAGATAAAAGGAAGAAATAAACTACTACTATGAAATGAGATTGGATGATCTTACCTTGAGTACTTGTACCAAGTACTTACGCCTTTAGAAGGGGAACAAAGGTGGTAGATCGAGGAAGGAGAGAAGACGTACCCTGACCACTGGTTGTTACAATCTGAACGAGGCATCGTCGTTCCCAATCTATCGTACCGAATCTCTGGCTTTCTTTGTAAGATCATATGATATGCCTATCATCTGATATCGAAGTGTTATCTCTAACAGTTAGGGGCGTAGAGATCGAGTGATATGCGCGGGGTAAGTTTGGAGTCAATTCAAACTGGAGTCACATGGCGTGAACAGGGAGAGTTCGCTCAAACTGGTCACTAGTGGGATTGATTTCACCTTCAGTATGGAGGTTCTAGGTACTAACGACTTCTTAGGAGTGAAGCACTGAATACCCCCCCCCCCCCATAGCATGGAACGTATCATGGCCTTATCATCACTAAAAATTCATTAACTCAATTCGTATATAACAACGCCGATATAAACATGGATACCATTGATGGCCATGAAAAGTGGTTCACTCCTAAGAAGTCGTTAGTACCCAGAACCTCCATATCTTTTCCACAGTAGAAGCAGAGCTCCTTGAAGTTGAATTTTGGTATTTCCTCACGGCCTCTTGTCACACGGCTTCCGTTTCTTGCTTCTTTTTCGGCCTTTACAGTGTTTGACTCCTTCGTGTAGACACCTTTGCGACACTTCTCGTGAAGTATAACAGATCTTTGAGTCTGTAACCACGTGTGATGCACATCATTTCTCCTCCTGCTGTCCTCAATGAACATTCGAAGTGACTTTTCCTTTAATATTCCTCTATCTTTGCCTTTAATATGTTGTAGTCACTGTAGCCGAGTGAGTTAGCGCGCTAGGCATTGCACGCATGGTGACCTGGGTTCAATTCCCAGCGGGATGGGATTTTTTCTGCTCTGTAGATCTGTACTTGGATGTTCGGGGACCACTCATACTTCGTGAGTCGTGAGGAAAAAAGAGTAGCTGCTTTGATATGAAGTAGCGACCAGTGGCTGAATCATAGGCACACAAATAATACAAGATATTGTAAATTAAACTGGCAAAGTTCTATGATTCTGCGCTACCCACTAAAACTGTGACATAACAACACAAAGAAAATGCATTTTTATTATTATATTATTATTAATATTCCTTCTTGCACAATGTTCCCGCATATAAAACAAGTTACATCCTCCATAGTGTGCCAGCTGTCTTGAAATCACAACATGTTCAGTGAAGATCTTAGTAAAATTCAGTGCAAGTTTCTCAAAATTTTAAATTACCTATTCGACTGAATTTAATAGATTACGTTCAGTTTTGCTTGAAAAGTTGTAAGAATATGAGAATTTTAGAGTTCAGATGAAGTTTCTTGCGTTGCACTGCCTTAGCGGAAATTTGGCGCTAGGGACGAAAAATCATATCTCAGCACTGGAGTGAGCAAATTTCAAATTTCAAACAGTATTTTACTTAAAATTACATTTTCTACAAGTTCGATTCTGTTGAATTTTTCAATTGGTGCAGTCCTTTTTGGCTTACAGGCGTTAAAAGTTGAGAATTTTCAAAATTTGAGCTATGTTTGAAAAAACCACCCATCTTTGAGGAGCGATTGTGGCTGAACGGCTTAACCTTTTTTAATGATTCAAACGTCATTAGACGCATAATTTTATGTTCCTTAGATAAGAACTGAGTAAAATTTTCTGTAGAATAAATACATTTTGAGTTATAAGCGCAATTTTAAAAAAAGTGCAAAAAATTTGCACTATTTAGGCCCTAAAATCGGAAGCACAACCTAAAATCCGTCGCAAACTCATATACCCATTATTCAGGACCCCTTTAAGGGTTTAAAACGATTTCCAGCTATTGAGCAATTTTTTGACGCTAGAGCACTAATTTGCCTGGGCTAATTCCTCATGCCTTATACTCTAAATTAATATTCAACTCACGATGAAGGCCTTTTCTCAATGTTTAATGTAAGCAGCATATTTTTCACTTTCTTGACAATATCATTTAGTGGTTCTTTGGTCATCAAATAGGATGAAAGGCTCTTCAACATTGGAATGAATTTCTTCAACTCAAGGAACTTTGCATCTTCTAGTGACATTGCACTTGTCATGTTGAAATCTTTTTTCGAGTTTTCTTCATTTGAAGGAGAATCCTTGTTTTCTTTTTTGTTGTTTTGTCCTGTGAAGAAAAAAGTTAGTGAATGAATTATGTTAATCCTCATTTAAACTGTCTGTACAGTACCTACATACATGATTAAATGTTACCTTCTAAGTCTTTTTCTTTGTTACTTACCCTTTTCATACCTACAGAGCCCCATTGATGGACTACAGATGGAAACTCAACAATTATTAGATGGAACAAAGGTAAATCAAGCTGACCATGACATTTGAACAAAATTTGGGCCAGCTTTAAGTTGAACTAAATAAAAATGGATCTAAAAATGGGTTCCCAATCAAGTGCAGGGGTTCAAATTTTTGGTACTTCACTCTACCTCTTGAAAACTCAATTTCAGATGTTGTGGAAAAGGGATGATGAAAAAGAAACATATTCAGAACCTTGTTGGATGTTCTACGGTGATTTTCTAGCAATAAGTCCCAATGAATCCCAGGTTAGCTTGTGGAGGGAGGTGCCTAAAAGCATTTTTTTTTATATACTTTGACTGGTATCTCAAAAAGGGTACACCCCCACGGTAAAATATCTGAATAAGCAGAAACTTTGATCCTGTACATATTTTTTTTTTTTTTTTTTTTTTTTTTTTTTTTTTTTCCAAATTGTGAACCCTTTCGGAGAAACAGTTGAGAAAAAGAGCCCATTTTGGGACACTGTCCATTTTTTGAAAATTACCTAGTGGGGAAAATGATCTCCTAGGTCTTCTAGGATATTATTTGCCTGAGGGCAAAGTTTGTGAAAAAATGTAGGTCATAAACCGTTTGAATATTACCAATAACTTTAACCAATCAAAAATTACAATGATTTTACCTATGTACTCAAATATCACCTTATTCAATCTATTTTTAATGAAGTTTTCTCTAGACTACTTACCATTTCCTCTGGTTGCATCCATAATTTATTTACAAGCAACCATGAATACTGATAGGTGTTTTAGTCTGAAACATAGAAAAGATATTCATATGAAATTTTATTACAAGTATAAATGACAGAAAGGCTAAAAACAAAAATTGCATCACTGGAGTCTAATGGCTAATTTTTTTTAAGTATCTCCCCAATCAGGAATTTCCAGTGGTGTAGCCAGGGGGGGGGGTTTGGGGACCCCCCCGCCTCCCCGAAATTTCCAAGAAACCCCTAGCTATGCCACTGGTCTAGCTATGCCACTGGGAATTTCCTCAGTCAAAGATTTCCCTTTGATTTATATGTTCAAATTTAGTCATCAATTAATCTACAGCAGTGCTTCTCAAAGGGTGTGCCATGAGATTTGGGATTTTTTACTTTTTGTTTAGAAAAAGGATGGGTTTTTTTTTTTTTTTTTTTTTTAAATTCTTATAGTTAAAATTAGGGATTTACTTTGACCATTTCTTGATATCTTTAATTTTTTGGAACCTGTTCCCCATTTACAGGTATTTTGCAGAGTCCCATTGGACTAACATTTTTACTGTTCATCCTAGATGGGAGTTGTGACATAAAGGGCAATGCTTTAGAGGTGCTGCTTAGGATTTTGATATTAGTTTTAAGTTAACTTTTATTGTTCAGTTACCAGTGGCAGAATTTGATTTCTTTTAGAGGTATAAGAAAAGTTGTGTGGTGTCACACCACTCACACCAGTTTTTTTTTTTTTTCTTATAAAAATTCACACAGTACATCCTGCAAATGGGAAGAAGCCTCTCTCAGACAGACAGTGATCTCTGTAGCAATCCTACTTAGGGCATTGCTTCTGATTTTTTTGGTAAATATTTTCATATTGTGGGCCCCCAAGGACCTCTTTGAAATGAAAAATAGATTTGGGAACCACTGGACCCTAGTATTTCATTCAAATATGATAACTTGATCATAGTATTCAATTGATAGATGCTAGAGCTACTTTCCTCTTTGACTAGAGTCCAAACATTATCAACATACCTATTCTGAGAGTGTGATGGAGGAGTAGATAGAATTTTGCTCAATCACTCTTATATAGACTTGAGAACCCCAAAAAATAGTAAAGAGCCAAACTAGAATTTCCAGACTGAGCCTATCATTGTTTCAGTAGTTCTAAACCAGGGCACTGCAGCAAATCTCAACACTTAATAGTGTAGTTTTGTGGTCGGTTATTTGGTATTACCTCTTAATACACTGCCAGAGCTTGAAGACTCTTTTTCTTACAGACAAGTGTTTATTTTACTTATTTTCTAAATATGGTGATCTTCTTGAACTTATTTTAACATCCATTCATATAACCTTATCCCAACTTATCCCAACTATGTGTGTTAGCCAACTTGTTTGTAAAAGAGAAACCATCAATGCAGCCATCTCAATGCATTATTTTCTCCTCAAGAGATAGCATTTTTTTATATTTTATTACTTCCTATTTATTGTTTCTTAATAAAATTGTTTTCAGTGTTATTACTTTGTAATCAGCAGATATTATTTTATATTTTGATTAGTTTCTATTTATATTTGAATGAATCTTTTTGTAAAGTGTGATCTGAAAGTCTCAATATTTTCCACCAACTGAGAAAATATATGGTGTTCAAAGGTTTTAATATTATTATTAAAATAATAACATTAAAATTTTATAGATAAAAAACTTCACTCATGGGCACAGTACTTGGAACCGCTTTTCAATAAGTGCAGAAAAATATTGGTCTTAGTATTTGGCAATCTTGATCTCATTATTATAGTAAAACATGGCTGCAGTGGTTTCCAAACTTTTCTTTTTCAGAGCCTTTATTTTATAAAGACTAAATTGCAACATGGAATCTTCTTGGAATCCAACCAAAAGAGGATGACTAATTAAACCAAGCAAGATAGCATGTTGTATACTCCAGTTTTTGTAGGCTCACTGAAGTTTAGCAATGTTCAATGAGTTGCAGATTGGTGATGCTGGTTAATCCTAGTCCAACACAGGATGAGTAAGATTAATGTGGGTGGAGAACATGGGTTGATCCCATTATTTGCACCTTTATATATATAAAAAAAAATATTAAATTTGTGATCTTTTGGATGAGGCATCTATTTTATGTCAATGACTATACAAAGAGGTAATACAGGCAGTATAGTGTACAATGCCTGCTCCTGATCATCTATTTAAAATATTTCATTTGTAATAGTGTTATCATTCCAATAAATAGTATTATGAAGTAAGAGTGGACCCCATACATCCAAGTAGAGATAAAATTGTGGAATCTATTGTCTTTACATGCTAAACTGACAAGAGAAGATTTGCTCTATTACAGAATCCCTTCTCAGGAGCTTGGCTTAATGCAATTCCCAGTCCTAACCTTGGAATGTTTTTGAATAATGATTCTATCCATGTATGTGTTGGTTTAAGATTAGGATGTGATCTATGCAGACTTCACACATGTTAATGTGGTCAACCAGTTGATGCAATGGGTCACCACAGGCCCAGTTGCATAAAAAGAACTGGTCATTATTCTTGGCATCCCAAATTGAATATGATAGTTAAAAAGCCCTGCAATCTCTGGATTTCAGTTCAAAACTGCAATTGACGCGTCTAGTAAGATCTGATGGAAAGCATCCCAATGGAGCTACAAATGTTGCATGGGAGAGAGGATGACCTCTGGTATGGGATGCCACATGTGCAGACTTTTTAGCTCCTTCCAACATCAACAATAATGCTGGTATAGAATTTACCTATGCATCAAAGAAAAAACATGCTATATATCAAACTATCACGAAAAGCAACTTCTTTTTAGCCTTTGCTGTTGAAACTCTGGGGCCCTGGTCACTGGAAACACAGCATTTTATAAAGAAGATTGGCAATAAACTATCTTGTTTGAATGGCGATCAACATTCCATAAGCTAATTAATACAAAAAATATCAATTGCCATTCAACGAGGAAATGCTCTGGGCATCATGGGCACTATTCCTGATGGGGTGCATTTTGAAGAGCTGCTCTATACTTTTTAAAATACATGTTCACATTTGTTTTACATAGTAGAGAGCATAAAATGTCTATGCTGCAGGGAATTGAACCCAGGTCAGTGTGTGCAAGCCAGTGTACTACTCAGCCATGGCTACTTTTTTCACTGAAGTAGTTTTATAGCCGAGTGTAAGGAGGTGGTAGTGGAGGAGGTGTTGAAGGCAAGAATTTGTGGTTGGCATATTGGTTGGAAGCAGATTCAAACACCATGTTAAAGTGGCTTCAATGAATCTTCTTCTTCTACTTTTCCTCGTACCAGGTTCTGGCATTCGTACTTCCAAATTGTATGCCTGGATGTCTTTCATTTTGCCAACCCTTTTAAGGAACATAGGATGCCAATGAATAGTTCTTATGTCTTCTGGCCTGACATGGCTGGTACTGTAACTGTAAGTCCCCTAGAGTGAGAACTGCAGGTTAATGGAGAGGTTAAAACATACCAATAGGTAATTTTGTGATCATGTTGTTGTTGTAGCCAGCTTAGCTACAGCTGGAAGGGTGAGTGATGGTCACCAGCCAACTTAATTTCAAAGTTGGCTCGTCCTGAACCACATATTTCTATGTACGATCAACCATCATGAGGACTTGGACTTTTCTTTATAAGCCAATAAACCCATAGGAAACTGCAAGCCTGGCTTGTAAGGGTTGGCTAGTCTGTTCTCTGTTTATAGTCTTCTAGCAAGACACTGGCCTTCTCCCTGTTTAACGTCCCCCCTCCCAGACAGTGATCATTAACATGTAATGTGTATAAAATCTTATTAAATTGTAGGGCATGATGTTTAGATGAGGTAGACTGAAGATTAATGGACTGGCCATTATGTACTGGAAGTTTTAGACAAAACTGCTTTACATACTGTGGAAATCAAGGCCAACTGTTGTTTCTACTGTTCAGGATATTTTACACTGGGTTGCCTGGCGGCTATCTTGCAGGAAACATAATGCTGCATGTGCAGGGATGGTGTGGTGTAAGTCAGTGTCAGGTACACTGAAAACAATTTAGTGTTGCTGGAATAATAAGTCACCTACAGGTTGCATGAATATGTCTTTCTGGTAGTTGACAACGTAGGTTGTACATGGCACCAATTAGGTTCAGTGGTTCCCAAAGTTTTTTTTTTTTTTTTTTTTTTTCATGCTCCTCTCTTTTAGAAGTTGAAGGGTCAGTGGAAAGTTTACCTCTCCTAATGACCACTTCCAGGATATACTTGTAGGCTTTAGAGGACTGTGAGGCCCACAATAATGTAAATAGGTACCCAAATTGTAAAGAAACACAGTAAATCTCTGAAAGTATACTAATCCTTCAGTTTAAAGACCTTAACCTGATTGAAATCTTTTGGGGGTTTAAAGATACCTACCTTAATGTGTTCTAAAGTTACACTTCTAGTAATTGGCAGTATGTAATCTTCAACAAGTTGCTGAACTGTCATTTAGCAATATAGCTAAACACAAAATTGCTACATACTGCTAAGTCCAGCATCTTTCCCAATTTGTGATGTTGCTTCTTTTTTCATTTTGACAATGACCATGAACTTACCAGGGGGGTTCTATGATATTTCTGCAAGAACAATCCATTGATTTGATGTCATCTTGCTACCATCAATCTACATGAGTAGGTATGTTCTGCAGTTGCCAAAAAATATTTGACTAGTGAGGGTGGAACATTTTTAAAGTTAACTTAAGTCTAAACAGAGTTATTGTATAACATAATGTCACAATTTAATTAAATATTAAATGAGGGTTACATGGTTCGTGTAATTTCTAGTTGGGCATTTTCAAAAGGGTTAGTAAATAAATGATTTAAGAGAAAATTGGATTATGAAAAAATATTATAAATATGAACATCTTAACAGTGCAAAGGCTAAGATTCAAATGAAAAAATTGATGTAGAATACTTCAGAAAAACAAGATGGCGACATAGAAGAACGAAGGCGTCATAGGCCAGTTGGCCAGTCTGAACTTAAAGTGTCAGGTTTTTCACACCTTTACCAGGAAAATCTAATATTGAATTTGAAGTAATCGATGATATAAGCACCGGAAGATCTGTGAAGATCTAGACTATCTAGAATAAGGCCATTTTAGGCCATCGTCAACAATACTGACAAACAATAGTCTTTACCACGTTTCGAGTTCAAGCAATCAGTTGGACAAAAAACTGTTTTCCCGGTGAGTTAGATGATAAATTACCCAAGATAGTTATTTTTTAACACCCATAGATGATTCAATCATATCAAACTTGAAATTTTCACGGTTTTAGAAAAGATAGAAGTTTGAAGACTGAAAATGTTCACTAGAGTTTTAACTTTTAACTGTTAATGGTATACGTGATTTCTTTTGTCTTGATTTTGGGATCTTCCATTTTCAGTCGACGCAAGCGCAAACGCACACAAATGAAGTCCCACAATGGCGGACGATGAATGTAAACATTCAGTTCAAAATGGCTTCGTGCTTTCTTATCACTTCGTCAATTTCCTTTTTTTATTTTTAATCATTTTCAATTTTACTCCGTCTTAGAATACAACTTTGCTCAATGAAAGGAAACTTTATTATCTCTTGACACTTCTATCATAATTTCATTCAAAATACAGCTTTGAAACTTCCGAGAATTTATAATACTCTGTTCTGATTTCTGTTAGATATCCATGACTAAACTTTATTTAACTTCAAAAGAAATTTAAATAAATTTCTGATACTCAACATTAATTTATCAATTTTTTCTTGTGATGCTCGTTCAACTTGTTAATCCAGGCTGTTTAATTCCACATTATTAGTTTGATTAAAAGGTATGTTGTGGCTAGGTTTCTTTCCTTGTTAATGAGTTTTAAGTGGTGGTTGAAGGAGTGGTGTGTTGGTATTGAACACATTGGACGCCTGGAAACAGACCAGTACCAGTAGTGTTTTGGGCTCCCCTCTTTGTGGGTTAAGGGGGTTTATGTTATCAATGATTGCATTTTTAACAAGCCAATAAATTTAAAATTTAGGTGCCCCTGCCCTGTAGACAGTCAATTTATTTAATCAAAATATCAATCACTTTTTCAGTTTTTGTTGCTATAGTGGCAAAAGCTATGCCGAGGGGGTTTAATAGTCACTAATTGGGTTCATAAATAATAGCTCAGGTGGACTTTATAAACCCAATGGTTCCTTTGCAATTAAATCCCCGGGACATCAATAAAAAAGTCATGTTTCGGGTATACACGGGACATCAATTTTTAGTGCCTTTTGCAACTGTTGATGCTCATGTAATGATGATTTTGAAATTTTAGGAAGCCTTCAACTATAGAAATGGCATTTTATTGGATAAATATTGATTTAATTTTTTTTGTCAATTCAATATTGATTTATTATAATTGAGTGTCAAGAGTCTAAAGGTTAGGTTCTACTTTTTTCTTTTTCATGTTAAAAGCATATTATTATATAATTCATGTTATTCTAAAACCTCTACACCTAGATATCTATTGTTTATTGATTGTTGGGTTCATCCAGATCATTTGCACTGGCCATTTTCTGTGTCAATTTTTTGAAACTTGCATCTATCAAATAATAATAATAATTGTGTTTTATTGTACATTTCTTTTACATTACATAGTTACATATAAGATATAGCACATATTAAAAGAAATATTAAAGTGAAACTGTATGTTTTACACAGACTTGTCACACTAAGAGACCCAGTATAGTATGGGTCTCTCGTTTTTGTGACATGTCACAATTCTTATTCAACTTCTTAATTTTAGTAATATTTAACTCATGACCAATCATTTAACTATCAATTATACTGAATCAATATTGTATCAATTATATTGAATCAATATTGATCAAGAAATAGAATATCACATCATTGGAAGGTATTGATGCAATTTGCCATTGTTACGATTAAAGCCTAACAAAACAAGCAAAATCACTCTTTGATGTGAATTTTTCAATGCAGTTGGCACTGATAAATATGATTGACATATTGATTGTCTTAATTTATGGTTTTAACACTCTTTTTCAATTTGATCAATATTTTCAAGTCAACCATTTTATTGTTATTTATATGTTTTGAATTTACGTGTTTTATAATAAACAATGTAAGTGTGCTTATAGACACTTTCAACTGCTGCTGCTGCAAAAAAAAAATGTCTCTTGACATGATGGAAAATCAACTGATAATTAATATGTAATGGTAGAACTGTTGATCAAGCTGGCACCACTTAAAGCACACTTTTATTGTATGGGCTGTGGTATAGGACCATATAGGTAACAGACAACACCTCTTAATCAGATAGATAGTTGAGCACAGATTGTAAATGAAATTGCTGTGGAGTAGATACATATTTTGTACATATTGTAATTTATTTATTATTTTAAGAATGCTGTGAATATTTCATAAACATTGATCCAAAATTGACATTTTTATTCTTCATGCATGAACAAAAATTATTACCAAGTGCTTTTGTGTGTTTTGTACTACTTTCAGTTAAACAACATATCATCATGAACTCAACAACAAATACTCATGGGATAACGATATCCATCATTCAGCCTAAAACTAGCATTCTAGACAAACCTATCAATAGCAAAGTTAAACATGATATTAGCATTAATTTATATGCACTCTTGTTTTCTGAATTAGTACAATACTGCCAAAACAAGTCCCTATCTGTTCCGGAATTTCAGAGTAAACTTCATGAAGTTGGTCAGAGTATTGGTGAAAAGTTGATAGATTTGAATTTTTACCGTGAGAAAAATGGTAAAAGAGAAATAAAACTATTGAATATTTTGCAGTTCATTAAAATCAACTTGTGGAAAAAATATATTTGGTAAAGAGTGTGATAAATTAGAAAGAGCAAATGATGATGAAAGAACATATTATTTGATAGAACAGGAATCATTGGTCAATAAATTTATCAGTGTCCCTAAGGACAAAGGTAGCCTAAACTGTGCCATATTTGTGGCTGGCATTGTTGAAGCTGTCCTTAATAACTGTGGATTTAAATCCACAGTAACAGCGCATTGGCATAAAGGAACAACATACATGATACAGTTTGATGAACAAGTAATTGCCCGCGACAAATAATACAAGCAGCAACACTTGGGCTTTTTAACTCACATTTAACAGAGAACTGAAATTGTGAATCTCAATTGTATGATATGATTCAATTGGAAAATAATATCAAAAAATGAGTCTATCAAGTCTCCCAATGAAAGTACTTCAATAATAAGTGACTAACAATATAGTTGATTTATTAATTACAAGTCAAGAGTGATGCATGCCCAAGTCTCAATTTTACAATCAGCATAATTCTTCAGTGGAATATGTAATATCATCAAATCTGAGGTTCAATGATGAACTGGTTATAATGTAGACTCAAATTGTGTTATAATTAGTGATGCCTAATTACACCATAAATATGGAGAAAACTTGAGAAGCTTGCAAGAGATCTAAAAATAAACACTTAGTTTGAAAAATTATGTATTATTTTTGTCCATAAATTGTAAATATTTAAATATTTTCCTATAGGTAAGTATAGCTATTTTTGTAAATAAAAATCATAGCTCATTTTGGCTGGTATTAAATATACTTGCTTTTAGTAATACTGTTTATATTCATTTTATAGTTCTTTTACTATTATTGAAAATGTCTAAAGAAGAAAAGAAAAAAAAGCTATAATTTCAGTAGATAGGTGAGTTACCTACTCACCTATCTACAGTAGGTTGTTAGAGTCTTGGGCATAGCAAATTTATTTAAAGCTGGTTTGAATAATTATCTGTAATAAGGTTCACTTCTGAGAATATCTTTCTCATTAGTGAAATAAATGCTCTGATTTCAAAAAGTATGTTGTTTGTATCTGTCTTTTTTTTTCATTTCTTGCAACATGCAAATTTCAGACATTACAACAACTTTAGCCAAATGTTTTCCAAAATAATGTCTTTAACTTATTGTCAATATACAGTGTGATCCATTCTAATTGATCCAGTCAGATATCTTGGAAACCACTGAAGATAGATTTTTTTTGTGAAGGAATGATTTTCATACTTCTAGAAACATGATGGTGACCTTTAGAAGTTTCTCAGATGAACCCACCAAGGTTACTCCAAGGTCAACTTTGGGAATTTTAAATGGAAATAGATTCTAATGAAATTTCGTCTAAAGTTCTTCACTCTACTCAGGAGGCAGTTTAAAACTTGTACCAATACTCCTACTATGCATTTACGTTTTAGTCCTGTCAACGGGTGGTTTTCCCATGAAAAAATTATAGAATTTTTTTAACGGTTTCTATTTATTTTGACCCGCTGATTCCGAATCTTCCTCACTGTAGGGAAGCCTGGGTCATTTGTCCCTTCAGCTGATTTTATTATTCAGAGACGTTTGTTTAAAGCGCATGTGCAATCAGATGTTTCTTTAATAAATAATTGTCAAGGTCGAAGTATTCCCTATAGCAAGCTCGGGACCACCCTACAGTGAACCCTATAGGGATTACAAAATCGTCTCTGCATACCAGCCTAAGTTTGCGACCAAAATTTCGATGAGCGAATTTTTTAAAGTTTGTCCTCTCAACACATGAAGGGTTCGTTTAAGTTGAAAAATATTTTGCGCAAAGTTGTAGCCATCGAATCAATAATGTGGTAAATTTTATTAATTTAACACATTATTGATTCGATGCGGTTTTTTTGTGGGAGGTACCAGTGCGCCGCCAAAAATCGTACTTTTCGAACGTTTTGGAAAAAAAAAACGCAAATATGGGTCAATCCCATTTTTACCTACATGCTGACACTGTATCGCTTTAGCCTTTATAGCTACTTGTTGTCCTTACGAGGCTGAGCGAGACCCGAAAACATCCAAACCACGGTGACAAGATATTGCCCCGCAGGATTGAAATCCCGCCAGGATTTGAAATCGGGTCTCCCGTGTACAAAGACTAGCGCAGTGACCATTAAGCCATGGGAGCTAGTCTACACTTTATAACACGGAGGCTGGCTTGAGATACACGTTATGACATCTCCATTTCTTATTTATCCCACCCGGTCCAAGCCAAAACTGCAGGCTCAGCGTACCGGTGCCATCATACCAGGACACCAGGCAAAACACTATTGGATTAATAAAAAAAAATCCCCCACTGCACAATTCACATTGATTCTTTTTACTGATAGGAGCAATTAGTCTTAAGTCACGCCGTCTACAATAGATCTCATTAGGTTGCAGTATAATTGCCTACAGTTTCCACTGCAACCAGGTGACTCAGTCTAAGATTTTCTTTGTGGTTTATTTGCATACTTTTGAGGAAATTTTAAATCTGTCTTCGTTTTTTATTTTTCAATATTAATTAATAAACTTTTAAATACAGTAATAATAAACGTTGAATATATTACAACAACAACTGACATCTTATGATGTTTGCCTGTAGACACAGTAGGTACATAGTTTAGTGATTTGGAACATTATTCACTTCAAATCATAAACATAAACAACAAAAATCAAATTTCACTCGGATTTTTATTTCGAGGTCCGGTTATATTTTAATTTTTGGAAAAAAAAACCGATGTGAAATTAAACGGGCGGGCATTGAATTTTTTTCTGAGAAATATTACAGTGTTTTGTAATCAAGTATTGTAAATTAAAGCAAGTGTTTTGCAAGTAATTTTTTTGTATAAGAAGTACTTATACATTGAACGCAAATAGGGACTTATACCTAACCTAACTAATTACTGTGAATTTTTACCAAGTTCTTTTGAATCAACTCCCATAATGGGACCCGCTGTCTCGAGCCGACGACGCGACGGTCTAAATAAAGCACCACAAAACAATATTTATTTATTTACACTTTTTTTACAAAACAATCATCAATAAAAAACAAAACCATCAATGAAAAACAAAAAATTAAAAATATATACAAAAAAAATCTGGTGTAAACATCACACAACTTTCCTTATCCCCGAAAAGAAGTCGGATTCCGCCACTGGTGACTCAACGTAACAGATGGCTGAAAATCAATGCCAAATTCGTAATCAGCACCTCAAAGTCATTGGATTTGATATGTCACAATCCCCATCTAGGATGAATAATAAAAAATTTAGTCAAAGCGGGTCTCCCCCAAAATACGGGTAAATTGGGCCGAGGTCCAAAAAGTTCGAGATATCAAAAAAATGAAAAAAATTTAAATCTAAGAAAATGTTGTTTCCGATCTTTTTTTTGTATTTTTAACCAATTCAAAGAAGCGGCGCTTGCAGCCAATTTCAACCAAAAGTTTCGTGGTTCGTCTGGTGTATAAAATAATTTTTCATACCAATTTTTAAGTCTCTAGCTCTTACCCTTCTTGAGATATCGTGTTCACAGACACACGGACCAATGGCCGAAAACAACTTTTTTGGTATCCTGGGGCTATGATTCATCCAGGAATATGAAAAACTGGGTAGGTCAAATTTTCGACGAATACAATAATTTCCTTATTATAAGGAAAGTAAAAATATGGAACATTATTAATTAGGTATTTGGTGTTTATAATATAGTTTTGTAATTCGGGCGAAGTTAATGCCTTTAAGCAAACTCTGCCCCTTAGCCCCGTTAAGTGGCAATACATAAAGTTCGTTGTCTGAATTTTACCAATTTTTTTATACCCTACTAGAACTAAAGGCACTAAGGAGTACCTACCTATTACCTAAGCCCTCAAATTTTTACAAAAGTACTTCTTAAAACCAAGCTCTGTAAAGTATACGAACTTTTAAAGAATGATAATTTTTAATAGGGAACTAGATTTTCAATAAGGAACATAACAGGGTAGGCACTGCGATTTTTTTCAAGTTGTTTAGAACCAAGCTCTGTGAACTTGTTACCAGAACCAAGCCCTGTGAACTTGTTACCAAGTTGTTACCAGAACCAAGCCCTGTGAACTTGTTACCAAGTTGTTACCAGAACCAAGCCCTGTGAACTTGTTACCAGAACCAAGCTCTGTGAACTTGTTACCAGAATCAAGCCCTGTGAACTTGTTACCAAGTTGTTACCAAACCAAGCCTGTGACTTGTTACCAAGTGTCCAGAACCAAGCCCTGTGAACTTGTTACCAAGTTGTTACCAGAACCAAGCCCTGTGAACTTGTTACCAAGTTGTTTACCAGAACCAAGCCTGTGAACTTGTTACCAAGTTGTTACCAGAACCAAGCCCTGTGAACTTGTTACAAGAACTTGTTACCAGAACCAAGCCCTTGAACTGTACCAGTTGTTTCCAGAACCAAGCCCTGTGAACTTGTTACCAAGTTGTTCCAGAACCAAGCCCTGTGAACTTGTTACCAGTTGTTTCCAGAACCAAGCCCTGTGAACTTGTTACCCAGTTGTTTACCAGAAACCAAGCCCTCTGAACTTGTTACCAAGAACCAAGCTCTGTGAACTTGTTACCAAGTTGTTACCAGAACCAAGCCCTGTGAACTTGTTACCAAGTTGTTACCAGAACCAAGCCCTGTGAAGTTGTTACCAAGTTGTTACCAGAACCAAGCCCTGTGAACTTTTCAAACTTGTTCAACTTTTCGCTGAACATGATTCTTTAAACTTATCATATTTGTATCAATCACAATCGTGACCTCACAACTACTCAAACTCGTTTAAAAAAATATATTTGCTCTACTCGGGACTTGGACCACCGA
Organism: Bactericera cockerelli; assembly: GCA_024516035.1. Taxonomy (NCBI): domain Eukaryota; kingdom Metazoa; phylum Arthropoda; class Insecta; order Hemiptera; family Triozidae; genus Bactericera; species Bactericera cockerelli. The sequence continues at coordinate 6,925,885 of CM044962.1, read as the reverse complement.
CCTCCAGATTACAAGTCCGCCGCCTTAACTGAGATCGGTTTTTCACAAGCTACTGAGGTCGGGTTTTCGCTAACTGATGGCTAATAGCAACGGCATGGATCACAGTTACGCCATCAACTCTTCCACTGAAGACATTATTCAAGCCGAAGTCAAGAGTCCTGCAAATCCATGCATCAAATCCTTCTGCAGGTTCTTCCTGGCCTTCTTGTTTGTCCTGGTAGCCGTAGCGGTGATCCTGAGGAAACTTCACTACCCTCATTCTTAAAATAAAGATTTAGATTAAAAATTGTCATACTTGTGTTAATCATACTTTCGTAATATTAGATACTACTACTCCGTGGCTCAGTGTTAAGAGCATTGGTTACTGACCCGGAGGTTGCGTTCGAATTCCGGTCGGAGCGGAATTTCTGACGAAATTTTCCATTTCCGGTCGAATGGCATGGATGTAAAGTAAAGTGCTCTAAAGTAATGCAAAGCGGTTCCGGGGCACATCACCTTTTTTTTTTAAAAAAAAAAGATACTTCACTGGTAATATAATAATTATAATATCGCCTTATTTATACTGCCCGATAAGGACTATTAAAGTCCCATTATCCAGCAGTAAGTCATATTATTATGTGGTGAAAATCCCAAATGGGAGGATAACTTGTCATGTCCCGGCTGGGTTTCGAACCCACGACCTCTGGATTCTCAGAGTGCCGCCTTTACCACTGAGCTACCGGGACAGACGCGATTCAGTAATCGCGCTTTGCTAAATCTACGCTGAAACCGGGACTTGCACCACAAACCTCCAGGTCCGCTGCCTTATCGATCTAGCTACTGAGGTTTAAAAAAAAAAAAAAAAAAAAACAATACAGTCGGATCTGGTTAACCAGATCCGACGTTATTATCTAGTGTATAAGCAAGTAATGATGAAAATTAAAATAGAAAATTGAGAATAATAGAAAAAAAGAAAACGACATAGATTGATAAACGTGTTGACCTAGCACCTAAATAGGAGGTATTGTGTCACTTCTCGCCAAACGCTACGGGATGGGCAGGCTACAACACAGACAACAAACGTCTACAGTAACTCCTGTTTCATGACTACGAAATAAAAACGGCTGTGAAGTGTGAAAGATTCTTATTCTTAGGCCTCTTTCACCTGCGACAGTTCGAATGCGATGTTCAGCATTAGGCCTCTTTCACCTAAGAGTGTTCTAATGCGATGTTCAGCGTTAGGCCTCTTTCAAATGAGAGCGTTCCAATACGACGTTCTACGTTATGTTCAGCATTAGTCTCTTTCACCTGAGAGTGTTCCAATGCGATGTTCAGCATTAGGCCTCTTTCACCTAAGAGTGTTCTAAAATGCGATGTTCAGCGTTAGGCCTCTTTCAAATGAGAGCGTTCCAATAGGACGTCCTGCGTTATGTTCAGCATTAGGCCTCTTTCACCTGAGAGCCGTCCAGTGCGACATTGAGCATTAGTCCTCTTTCAAATGAGAGCGTTCCAGTGCGACCTTCAGCATTAGGCCTTTCTCACTTGAGAGCGTTCTGATGCGATGTTCAGCGTTAGGCCTCTTTCAAATGAGAGTGTCCCAATGCGACGTTCAGCATTAGGCCTCTTTTACCTGAGAGTGTTCTAGGGCGGAATTAAAAGACAACATCAATAACTCAAGTTGTTGTTAAGTGTCGATTTTGATCCCTATCTTACACAGTACGCAATCCGTGACTTAGCGCCACAGAGGTATTACAAAAACGTCTATTAATTCCGCCCTTAATGCTATGTTCAACATTAGGCCTCTTTCAAATGAGAGTGTTCCAATGTGACTTTCAGCATTAGGCAGGCACTTGAGAGCGTTCTGATGGGACGTTCAGCATTAGACCTCTTTTACCCGGACTTGTGAGTTTCTCAAGCCAGGCAAACACATCGGGAAAATTCTGCGGCTGTGACCGCACGACTCAGACCTCTTCCTCACTCTAGGTGCTATTCAGCGCAGGCATCTCATATCTGCGCCTGGCGACCTAGGAGCCGCGGACGCAGAGAAAAGTAAGAGGCTGTTCCAGCTGCGGTTGCGGCTAGAGACTCATCAGCCGCAACATTGTGTAGCTCTGTCGCCGCAGTAGCAGTAGTGTATTTGAACATGTCACGTTGGGTTTGAATTATTAATTATAGGTATGAGTTAGGTATTATGAAATCTTATTAAGTTGGGTCGGGAACAGCCCGCATCACAAGGTGAGGGTACGTACGAATGTAAAAATGTCACCCATCCACGTCCTAGACTTGCTGGACGTTGCTTAACTTTACAGACAGAACGAGAACAACTGTTGTATTCAATTTCCATCTTTTTTTTTTTTTTTTTTTTTTTTTTCAATATGTTTTATATTTTATTTTGTACAATATACTTAACACAACAAATTAACATATATACCCCTCGTCGAAAGTTTTAGACACATGGTTTAAAACTTGTGTTGACTGAGGGGGAGTTTTCAAAAAGAGACACTGAAAATATTTGAATGAAGAAAAATATAATAATAATAAATATTTATTCTTAGTTCAAGGAAACAAAGACGAGAGATAATAATGAGGTCAATCAAAAACTTATCAAGTCGTTTTCATAGAGAGAGAGGAAAAAATAATAATAATAATAATAATAAAATAAAATAAATTACAGAAAGAGAAAGAAATGGGTATCTTAATATACAGGATGTCAAGTTCAATCAAATAGTTCCAAAATTTTATTAAATTCATCTGTTTTTATGTATTCTTGTACTAACATTTTTAACTTGGTTTTTATTAAAATAGGTGGAATTGTTTTCAATGTAATGGGTACAACATTCAATATTTTTGGTAGCAAAGTAATAAAATGTCTTCTAACTATAACTTTGTTGACTTTGTATAAGATTGCAGATCCATTATTCCTTGTATTGTGAGAGTGTGATGTTCTTTGTATCGTGTTATTTAAGCTTCTTTTATTAATAAAATAAAGAATTTTGTAAAATAATATTTGATTTATATTAAAAACGTTAAAATCTGTATATAATGTTTGTGTATTGAATCTTCTATGTTTTTTCATTATTATTCTCAAAAGTATATTTTGTGTTCGTTTCAATGGTTCTATAGTAGTTTTGTAGGCGCTACCCCACCCAATTATGCCATATTGAAGAATTGAGTGTACAAATGCAAAATAAATTAGTTTAAGATTTTCTATTGATAAAATGTTTCTTAGGTTTAAAAATACTTAAAATAGTCTTCTTAGTTTAGTAATTAAAAGTTGAATATGTTCTTTCCATGTAAAATGATTATCAATTATAATGCCAAGATATTTAAAAGATGAAACGTGTTTTAGTTTACTACAGTCACATTGTATTTCGTTGTTACAGGAGTGTATTTGTATTTTTGTTTGTTTTGGTTGTCCTGTATTTGTGAGCGATACTGTCATGTATGATGTTTTGGATGCATTAATGTGTAAATATTGTGTTTTAAACCACTTATATACCTTATTTAGTTCTCTTTCAGTTTCAATATGCAGATCTTTCCAGTTTTCTCCAGTATATATCAACAGGGTGTCATCAGCAAATGTAAATACTTTAGCAGAACTTATAAGAGAAATTTTGTTTGTGTAGATGGAATATAGCTTTGGTGAATTTACTGTACCTTGAGGTAATCCAAAGGTGGCACATAATGAATCACTGATGACATCATTTAGTTTAACCCTTTGCTTACGATTTTCCATATAAGTTACAAACCATTCAAGTGGTTTACCAGATATACCGTGTTCCTTTAATGTATTTATTAATGTTTCTGGATGTACACAATCAAAGGCTTTAGATATATCTAAGGAAACTACAAGAATTTTATTACTTTTATTTAAATTGTCATAAACAAATGTAGTCATATCTAAAATGGCGTCATCAGTACCAATATTTTTTCTAAAACCATATTGATTTTCAAGAATTAATTTATTTTCTTCTAGATAGTTTTCCAATCTATGTTTACAACATTTCTCAAATAATTTCCCAATGTTAAAGATATAGGTCTGTAGTTGTTTACATTTGCTGAATCACCTTGTTTATAAATAGGAATAATTGTAGAATCCTTCAAGACATTAGGAAAAATGCCTTGTTGAAAACTGAGATTAATAAGGTATACAATGTTAAAGATATAGGTCTGTAGTTGTTTACATTTGCTGAATCACCTTGTTTATAAATAGGAATAATTGTAGAATCCTTCAAGACATTAGGAAAAATGCCTTGTTGAAAACTGAGATTAATAAGGTATACAAGAGGCTTAACTATGTTGTGTGCTATGTGTTTTAATGTTGTAGTGAGTATTGAATCTGGTCCTGGACTTGATCTTCCCTTCATATTTTTAATAAATTTAATAAGCTCTTCTTCGTTTGTAGGATCAAATTCATCAAACACTGTATTAGCCATACTTTGTTGTAAATCTATTATTATTATTAGGGTTTAACGTCATTTTTCAACTTCATGATGGTCATCTACGACGGGGGTTACGTACCCTCTCCTTTCGCAGGAAACTCTCGCAGGAGGAAAGCCTTCGCTAGACGTTGCTTAACTTCGGTGATCCGACGAGAACCGATGCATTCAACGCGCCATCGATGCTGGCATCGCTGGCGCGTTGAATGCACCTAACATGCAGGTAGCTCTTCATTAGTATATGGAAAAACTATGCTAATTTACAAGACTGTTGTAATTTTTTTTTTTACATTCTATAGATATTTATTTATTTATTAAATTGATCAATTTTAAAATCACAGGAGATAGACTTGCTCGATCCCACTTGCATGAGGCAATTAGGGATGGGTAAATATTGAGCGAGTCGACTCGAAGAGTCGACTATTTCTGAAGAGTCGTATGAATCGACTCTCGAAGTTCTAAAAAATCGACTCTCGACTCACCGCTCATTTCCTTGTCTGGTTTAACCCACTAGCACTAGCCATTAGAAATAGGTCTGTTACCCACTGACGTCATCACTCAACATCTCATCGCATCGGTCCCGTCCTATAGGGACCGTCAGGGACGATTTAAGAATATAATCTTTCAAACTCTTGAATAGGATTGACTATGGCTTTATCCTTTGAAAACAAGTCTGTTACCCACTCAAAATTAATTTCTTTCTACTAGCTTCTTAATGTGATATCAGGGATAAGTGAGAACTAGATGTAGGGGAGGACAATATGAATATTCAATATGAATCTACAGAACCGAATATTCTAAACGAGTCGAGAATCCCATCCATACTCCCTAGACTACCTACTGAATCGACTACCCCCATTGTCTAAGGTGAAACAAATTATACAGAATTTCAAAGAACCGCGACTCTTAAAGAGTCGACTCACTGAGTCGACTACTTTTGATGAACTGAGTCTACTGAATCGAATATTCTAAACGAGTCGAGAATCCCATCCCTACAAATGTACCTAACATGCAGGTAGCATTACCTCGTTGGATCGCCAAAGAAATCCTCTGAAAGAGGAAAGCCTTGGCGGCCCTATTGTCAGTGAGACGAACCAAGCCATCTCCTACAGTTTTAAAAAAGCTCTTCATTTCCTTACTCCAAGGGCCCATTGTCTCACATGCCAGGGGAACAAAGATGTAATTTGCCTCGGTGATGAAACTGTAAGAGGCATTTTTTCTGCTGCAGCACCAACTGTACGACTGGTCTGTGGCACACAAGTATCTGCTAGTGTTGACACAGGTGCTATCTCAGACTAGCATTTGACCACGAGACCAGGGAACTAGTGTAAACTGTTGTAAATTGGATTTTCATATTTGTTAAACAAATAACTATAATGTAGGTAGGTAATGGTTCTGTCTGTAAAATCAAGAATCAACTTGATTTTAATCGAGAAACAATTTTTTTTTTAACCTTTCCCGCGATAATCGTGACCCTATTATGAAATGTTGTAAACGGTTCTTAAAATATATCAGGGCCGGTTTCGTGGCCGTGTGGGGACGACCGGTTCTGTAATCTGTGGGAGGGAGGTTCGAAATAGTTTTTATGTTTTTTATGTCAGTGTTTTTATGTTTTTGATAAGTGATAAGTCCATAAGTGTTCGTTTTCGTTTCTTTTCAGTGTTTTACTGTTCAGAAAGCTTCTCATTATACCTTCAATGGGTAAAGGTAATTCAATTCTAGTGCTTTAAACTGATAATGAGCCATGTCTTGCAGTTATGCTGAAGGCTTGTCACCCTATGAAAACAAGGGTAAACTGGGTCTACCTGAAGTAAGTAATCAAGTTATAATTTTGCCTTATCACTTCCCTTTTCCTACCCAAACCAGGCTAAGTGAGTTCAATGTAGGTAGTTGTATTCCCAGTCATGATTGTCATGAAGGGTTAAACCCCCACTCTAATTTTCCAGGAAAATTAATCCCAAATTGAATAATTGGACAAAGAAGGCCAGTGTTTAATGGTGTTTTAATGCCCTGCTTTTGTTGGACCACCAAAATTGAGCAATGCCCATCATGGTGAAGACTTTGTGATGCTGGCATTCCAGATGAACATAGGCTGGGTGTGATTAATGTGGATAGTAGGTTTGTAAGATTCTTGTAACAGTTTGAGGATTTTTGCCCATTGCTGGCATTTTATTTGCTTAAAAGGCACACACATAAATGTAACTGAACATTCTATTAAAATTTCTTTATTGGAATCTGGAGATTCTTATTTGTCCAGAAATATTATCATCTCAATTTTTTTTTTTAAATATACAACTAAAAATGACCTTAAATAAAACTTTCTATATACCTTGCAGGTATAAAAAGTAAAATCTAGTCTATATAGCCCAGGCAAATTAGTGCTCTAGCGTCAAAAAATTGCTCAATAGCTGGAAATCGTTTTAAACCCTTAAAGGGGTCCTGAATAATGGGTATATGAGTTTGCGACGGATTTTAGGTTGTGCTTCCGAGTTTAGGGCCTAAATAGTGCAAATTTTTTGCACTTTTTTTAAAATTGCGCTTATAACTCAAAATGTATTTATTCTACAGAAAATTTTACTCAGTTCTTATCTAAGGAACATAAAATTATGCGTCTAATGACGTTTGAATCATTAAAAAAAGTTAAGCCGTTCAGCCACAATCGCTCCTCAAAGATAAGTGGTTTTTTCAAACATAGCTCAAATTTTGAAAATTCTCAACTTTTAACGCCTGTAAGTCAAAAAGGACTGCACCAATTGAAAAATTTAATAGAATCGAACTTGTAGAAAATGTAATTTTAAGTAAAATACTGTTTGAAATTTGAAATTTGCTCACTCCAGTGCTGAGATATGATTTTTCGTCCCTAGCGCCAAATTTCCGCTAAGGCAGTGCAACGCAAGAAACTTCATCTGAACTCTAAAATTCTCATATTCTTACAACTTTTCAAGCAAAACTGAACGTAATCTATTGCATTCAGTCGAATAGGTAATTTAAAATTTTGAGAAACTTGCACTGAATTTTACTAAGATCTTCACTGAACATGTTGTGATTTCAAGACAGCTGGCACACTATGGAGGATGTAACTTGTTTTATATGCGGGAACATTGTGCAAGAAGGAATATTAATAATAATATAATAATAAAAATGCATTTTCTTTGTGTTGTTATGTCACAGTTTTAGTGGGTAGCGCAGAATCATAGAACTTTGCCAGTTTAATTTACAATATCTTGTATTATTTGTGTGCCTATGATTCAGCCACTGGTCGCTGCTTCATATCAAAGCAGCCACTCTTTTTTTCTCACGACTCACGAAGTATGAGTGGACCCCGAACATCCAAGTACAGAGCTACAGAGCAGAAAAAATCCCATCCCGCTGGGAATTGAACACAGGTCACCATGCGTGCAATGCCTAGCGCGCTAACTCACTTGGCTACAGTGACTACAACATATTAAAGGCAAAGATAGAGGAATATTAAAGGAAAAGTCACTTCGAATGTTCATTGAGGACAGCAGGAGGAGAAATGATGTGCATCACACGTGGTTACAGACTCAAAGATCTGTTATACTTCACGAGAAGTGTCGCAAAGGTGTCTACACGAAGGAGTCAAACACTGTAAAGGCCGAAAAAGAAGCAAGAAACGGAAGCCGTGTGACAAGAGGCCGTGAGGAAATACCAAAATTCAACTTCAAGGAGCTCTGCTTCTACTGTGGAAAAGATGCCTCTGAAAGCTTCAAGGTTAAACAGAAAAAGCTTCCTCTTCATAGACGTGAAATTCAGACACAAGAAATAATGCAAAAAATTAAAGGTTCTGCAATTGCCAGAGGAGATGAAATGGGGGCGGTGGTATTGCGTAAGATGGCAACTGAATCAGACCTCGTAGCCGCTGAAGGCAAGTACGATTCTTGTCGTGGTATCCCAGACAGCACGGCAGGTGACTTCCAGTCTGGATTTAAGGTGGAAATATCCAGGTGTATAAAGTCAACTGGACCTCCAACTGTCCCGACAGCTGGATTTTTCCATTATGGATTAAATCAGTTGACCAGCCACCTGGATATTTCCAACAAAAATCCATCTAGACTCAGTCACCTGGGCAGTCAGCTGGAAGTATAACGAATCTCTCCAGCTAGGACATAAATAGAATTTAGTCAGTTGACCAGTCAGCTGGAGAGGCTCCACATTTCTCCAGTTCAGTTAAAACGCGCTCTCGGATAGATTCGGGTTTCACACGAACTTTACCGAGAGTGTTCTTGTTGCATTCGCCATCTTTAATCTTTGAATAATTTTTTAGAGAAATTCCGTTTTTGTGATTCTCGATTATTGTGAGTTGTTTTAATTCTTTTTATAATTGGTACCTATTTCAATTAGTTTTTGAACATTTTATAACTACTGCAAGTGTTAATTCTAACTGAACTTCAAATTTGATTTCGAGAAAGTGTTAATTCTTACTGAACTCCATATTTGATTTTGAGATGTCACAGAAGGAGTTCTTTGGTTTGTCTAAAATTCTAAATCGTGAATCGTGACAGAAGAAAAGGAAAGGACAACAAAAAGTTAAAAATGGATAACATTCTTCATTGGACAATACTCCATGCACTTGGACAATAATGAACTTTCTGCACTCTACTGTTCCTGGACACTGGACAGTCAAACTAGCACAGGGGTTCAACACCATCAATTCACTTGGAATTGTACCTTAAAAAAGGTCCTGGGTCAAGCAAGGAAACAGCTGAATTATCTGATGTATGGTGCTAGATAATGAAAATTTTCATTCTGTGGATTTTTTTTAGATATGCAATACATAATATTTTATTATAAAATGAATTTTTCACTCGTACGTGCTTCTGCCACACTAAAAAGATGATGTAGTGTATACTTTTTTACATGCTTCCTAATTATTTGACTCAAAATTAATTAGCCAATCTTCTGTGCACTGTCTCTAATAATAATATTAACTATTCAGCTTTCTAAACCACCTTATTACTATGAAGCCCCTCAAATTTTGTGTTCATTTTATATCTATTAAAAAAAAAGTGTTCCACACTATTGTGTTTTATAATTTCACTAGTCTTAACAATTAAGTCAATTTTGTTTTAATTTAAGTATAACAATGCTTTTTTGGTAATAATTCTCAAAGCAAACAACCCAGCAATTCTAATTAGCCACAGAAGTATGTAAATTGTCATGAAGGATTACAAATACATAATAACATTCACTAATCCATGTTCCACCACGTTAGACATTGCTTAACTTTGGCTATTTCATAAAAACTGGTGTATTCAATGCCTCATCATCATTTTCTGCTGGCTATTAGTTTATTTCTTTGTTATTTTTGGTTTCACTGAAGAAATATATTTTCATTTACATAGTATTATTATTTTATTGTGATTATGTACATGGTATGAGCATATTTTATAATTGGATATCATTATTTTATTTCTATACTAGCTAAAACCTGGCATTTTGTCACCATTAAGTTTTTTTCTCATGGCCGGTGTCCTAATGAAAATAATAAGAACATTTTTAATTGGAAGGTAACCACCAGGTCAGGTTATGCTCAAAGCATTTTCTACCACCTAACCCTCAGAGTCTTATTATTATGTGGTCACAACCATAATGAGGAAAAAATTGAAACAACGGAACCCTACGCTAAGTGGATTATCTGACTAGCACGTTAACCACTTGATTACCAGTGCACTTGAAAATTGTATTACATATTTTTATTTTGATAATTTTCTAGTATGTTGAAGGTGGCTTAGGGGGGGGTGAACTCTCAGTGAAAGTACCGTTTCGTATTGTAACCCCAAGAGGACATAGTCAGCCAGACATGCACAACTTTGAGTATTATAATATATAGAGATTATACCTACTTAGGAAGTACTTGTGATACATTGGTACAAGGTCTTGTGACATGGTGGAAATTTAATAGTGCATTTTACACTTTTGTGACAATTTTTTTATTAATAATAAACACTCTTATTGTAAAATATAATCATGTTAAAGAGTCTTATTTGAATTGTGTTGTTTAAAACAGATTAGTTATTTTCTTTTTCTTTCCAAATTTCTATAAAAAAAAATTATACCCAAATTTGTGTGTGTGTATGTGTTAAAAAAACCTATTTAAAATTTATTACTTTATTTTTATACAAAAAAAATATTCTTCATGAGATTTGAATGTGTGGCCTCTAAATTAAATAACTGAAATTGAATTTATGCCTAATATACATTTGTTTCTAGATTTTTATTACTATTATTATTATTATTATTTGCAAAAAAAATGCATATAATGGGATTCGAACCCACGACCTCAAAACCAAGAGCGTAGCATTTGATTATTATGTAGTATAATGTACAGTATAGGTAAATAGGTATGTCAACATTGTGGTAGTGAGTTACTACCCATCCACTAGAGAGCGCTATAAGTAGCTGGAAATAAGTGGAACAAATCCAGTTGACTTTGGGCAACTGACTTCCAGTTAAAAGTTGGGTTACTTTCCAGTTCATTTCCAGTTGATTTCCAGGTGGAGGTCAGGTGGAAGGTGGAAATCTCCAGCTGATTTCCAGGTGGGCAAGTAGACTTTTTCCACCTAACAGTATGGTATACATCCAGTTGACTGTGCTGTCTGGGAACCCCATAATCCACTCGAATTATGGGGATCCCGATAACCATAACCAAACTCCGATAATTTTTGTCATGCGCAGAGACGCAAATTCGAGACTTTATCGTTATGGGGATAGGTTATCGGGTCCCGATAACATTGCGAAATCTTACTATTATAGAGAGAAAAGAAAATTAATAAATTCGGAAACTACAAAAGGGTCGGGTTTTTCCATAAGAACCAATGTAAAATTTCCAATGTTTTGCCCTTATAGCGCCCAAAATTTTCACCAGAGTGCTCTCAATCGCTCTCTCAAAATCGACTTCACTTTTGTGTCAACTATGCGATATCTATTTTCTAAATCTATGTGAAAAATCAAATAGACGAATTCTCAAATAGCAAAAATTAGGGAACAATACCTGACAAAGTAGATATATTTTTTTGCTGTCAAAATGAGTTATTCATGTGATTTTACTTCCGAGAAATTTCTAAGATTAGAAATCGGAAGTATTGTGTTCGTTTTTGTAAAAAAAAATATTATTTTGCTCCGATTTCAATTTTTTTCATATTTCTGGACGTTTCATAACCTACTGAGTAAATTTGGTTTTGTGTCGGTCTGTCTGTCTGTCTGTCTGTTAAAACGATTCCTTGTAACGCGCAAATCTCGAAAACTACTCGACCGATTTTGATGAAATTTTGCACACATCTAGGAGACATTCTGCAGATGGTCCCATTTTAAATTTATCGAATTCATACTAGTGGTTCTGGGTGAAAGAGACCATGCGCCTGACCACTAACTTTTTACTTAAACGCTTATATCTCGTGAACGGTACACCCGATTTCGATGAAATTTTGTAAGAATATGCATATTATTGTTTTACATTTGTTATTTATATTTATTTTTAAAATAATTATAATTTAACTCTGATATTTAAGAAATTCCGAAATTTTGGACAAAAAAGTAAAAAAATAAGGACTACGACTTGCCGATACAGAATTTTTTGTGGAATCTAGAATGTAGAAAAAATGATATTCTACCATATAAATTAAATTTGAAGAAAATCGGTTGAGCCGTTTTGGAGATACAAGTAATTTTCTATAAAATCTCAAAATTGGCACGTTTTTACAATGTGAAGCAATCACGAGGAAGTATTGTGTCCATCTGCGGAGTCGGAGCCGGAGCTAAGGAGCCGGAGCTTAACATTTTTTGGTCTGAAGGAGCCGGAGCTGGAGCCGGAGCCAATTATTTTAGTAAAGAGGAGCTGGAGCCGGAGTCGGAGCCAAATTTTCAAAAACTTGGCTCCGCATCCAGCTCTGACTTAAAAATGAATTATGAGTGGTTTTTTTTATTTATTATTATTATTACCTATTAAAAATAAATAACACTACTCCACCACATCCACTATTCCAGCACCATCCTCAAATCTAATGTAAATAATGTTCTTATGTACAATAAAATACAATACAAAATCTAAAATGTACCTAAGAGTTATTAATTTGTGATTTAATGGTTCTAGATAAGGGGAAAAGTTATAGAACATAATGTAAGTGTTTAAACACATTTTTCGATACAACCAATGATAGGTATTCAGTTTATACTAATATATACATTTTGTATTCAAATAAGATGCACATTACTGGAGCCAGGAGCCGGAGCCGGAGCCAGTTTTTTTTTCTCTTAGCTCCAGGAGCCGGAGCTGGAGCCGGAGCTAGAAAATAATACAAAGAGGAGCTGGAGCCGGAGCCGGAGCTCAAATTTTTTCCGCAGCTCCGCAGCCCTGCATAATTGGCAATGTTTTTATTTTGTTTTAATAATATTGTAATAAATTGGAAAACATCCCGTCAGTTCTTGTTAAAAAAAAGATTTACCAATTTTAAATTCACTCTATCTCTCAAGTTAGAAAAAAACAACTAAAAAGTCATTTTAGTTGATTTTTTTGTATTTTATTCTAAAGAATATGGTTGAATTAGGAATTCATTTCTTTTCGTCAGTATTTTGAATGCAAATCTTGATAGGCATAAACAGGAAATAACTAAATTACACTAAATAAGATCCATACTAATCCAATTTTTCTTTGACCACTCGGATATACCTTTTTCAATTTCTGTTTTATCTGAATCACTTTTATCTTGCTCGGAGCTAGAAACATTGTTTGATTTTTTAGAGTATTTATTTGCCAATCTTTGTCTATATTCTTCAGGATGAGCTGCAGAAATGTGTTTGTTGACATGTTTGTATAATTTACCACAGTAAACACAAGCAGTTTGCACTTGATCATCTGTAACTGATTTAATTACTGATTCACGAGGAAGAATACTATCCAATATCTCTTGACTGGAATCAATTACTGTGATATTTCCCAGACAGCACGGAAGTTGACTTCCAGTCTGGATTTAAGGTGGAAATATCCAGGTGTATATAGTCAACTGGACCTCCAACTGTCCCGACAGCTGAATTTTTCCATTATGGATTAAATCAGTTGACCAGCCACCTGGATATTTCCAACAAAAATCCATCTAGACTCAGTCACCTGGGCAGTCAGCTGGAAATATAACGATTCTCTCCAGCTAGAACATAACTAGAATTTAGTCAGTTGACCAGTCAGCTGGAAATGCTCCACATTTTTCCAGTTCAGTTAAAAAGCGCTCTCGGATTGATTCGGGTTTCACACGAACTTTACCGAGAGTGTTCTTGTTGCATTCGCCATCTTTAATTTTGAATAATTTTTTAGAGAAATTCCGTTTTTGTGATTCTCGATTATTGTGAGTTGTTTTAATTTTTTTTTTATAATTGGTACCTATTTCAATTAGTTTTTGAACATTTTTATAACTACTGCAAGTGTTAATTCTTACTGAACTCCAAATTTGATTTCGAGAAAGTGTTAATTCTTACTGAACTCCAAATTTGATTTCGAGAAAGTGTTAATTCTTACTGAACTCCAAATTTTATTCAGAGATGTCACAGAAGGAGTTCTTTAGTTTGTCTAAAATTCTAAATCGTGACAGAAGAAAAAGAGAGGAGAACAAAAGTTAATAATGGATAACATTCTTCATTGGACAATACTCCATGCACTTGGACAATAATGAACTTTCTGCACTCTGCTGTTCCTGGACAGTCAAACTAGCACAATTGGGTTTTACACCATCAATTCACTTGGAATCGTACCTTAAAAAAGGTCCTGGTTCAAGCAAGGAAACAGCTGAATAATCTGATGTATGGTGCTAGATAATGAAAATTTTCATTCTGTGGATTTTATTTAGATTTGCAATACATAATATTTTATTATAAAATTAAATTTTCATTCGTAGGTGGTTCTGCCACACTAAAATATGATGTATTGTATACTTTGTTACATGCTTCCTGATTATTTTACTCAAAATTAATTAGCCAATCTTCTGTGCACTGTCTCTAATAACAATATTAACTATTCAGCTTTCTAAACTACCTTATTACTATGAAGCCCCTCAAATTTTGTGTTCATTTTATATCTATTAAAAAAAAAAAAAAAAAAAAAAAAGTGTTCCACACTATTGTGTTTTATAATTTCACTAGTCTTAACAATTAAGTCAATTTTTTTTTAATTTAAGTATAACAATGCTTTTTTGGTAATAATTCTCAAAGCAAACAACCCAGCAATTCTAATTAGCCACAGGAGTATGTAAATTGTCATGAAGGATTACAAATACATAATAACATTCACTAATCCATGCCTCATCTTCATTTTCTGCTGGCTATTAGTTTATTTCTTTGTTATTTTTGGTTTCACTAGAAAAATATATTTTCATTTACATAGGATTATTATTTTATTGTGATTATGTACATGTTATGAGCATATTTTATAATTGGATATCGTTATTTTATTTCTATACTAGCTAAAACCTGGCATTTTGTCACCATTAAGGTTTTTTCTCATGGCCGGTGTCCCAATAAAAATAATAATAACACTTTTAATTGGAAGGTAACCACCAGGTAAGGTTGAAGGTTATGCTTAAAGCATTTTCTACCACCTAACCCTCAGAGTCTTATTATTATGTGGTCACAACCATAATGAGGAAAAAATTGAAACAACGGAACCCTACGCTAAGTGGATTATCTGACTAGCACGTTAACCACTTGATTACCAGTGCACTTGAAAATTGTATTACATATTTTAATTTTGATAATTTTCTAGTATGTTGAAGGTGGCTTAGGGGGGGTGAACTCTCAGTGAGAGTACCGTTTCGCATTGTAACCCCAAGAGGACATAGTCAGCCAGACATGCACAACTTTGAGTATTATAATATATAGAGATTATACCTACTTAGGAAGTACTTGTGATACATTGGTACAAGGTCTTGTGACATGGTGGAAATTTAATAGTGCATTTTACACTTTTGTGACAATTTTTTTATTAATAATAAACACTCTTATTATAAAATATAATCATGTTAAAGAGTCTTATTTGAATTGTGTTGTTTAAAACAGATTAGTTATTTTCTTTTTCTTTCCAAATTTCTATAAAAAAAAATTATACCCAAATTTGTGTGTGTGTATGTGTTAAAAAAACCTATTTAAAATTTATTACTTTATTTTTATACAAAAAAAATATTCTTCATGAGATTTGAATGTATGGCCTCTAAATTAAATAACTGAAATTGAATTTATGCCTAATATACATTTGTTTCTAGATTTTTATTACTATTATTATTATTATTATTTGCAAAAAAATGCATATAATGGGATTCGAACCCACGACCTCAAAACCAAGAGCGTAGCATTTGATTATTATGTAGTATAATGTACAGTATAGGTAAATAGGTATGTCAACATTGTGGTAGTGAGTTACTACCCATCCACTAGAGAGCGCTACAAGTAGCTGGAAATAAGTGGAACAAATCCAGTTGACTTTGAGCAACTGACTTCCAGTTAAAAGTTGGGTTACTTTCCAGTTCATTTCCAGTTGATTTCCAGGTGGAGGTCAGGTGGAAGGTGGAAATCTCCAGCTGATTTCCAGGTGGGCAAGTAGACTTTTTCCACCTAACAGTATGGTATACATCCAGTTGACTGTGCTGTCTGGGATGTTCTTTAATTCACGCCCATCTATGGATCCTGATGCAGCTCAAGGTATATCTGGACGAGGGGAGTGAATTAATGTAGTAACTGGGGCTTTGAAGCCGAAAGACCTAAGTTTCCCAGTCACTGGGGTTTAACGAAGAAAAGGCCGCTGGTTCAATAACGCTACTACGAAAGGTGTAGGTGTATTAAAGAGTATTAAATTTACACGGAAAGATAAAAGGAAGAAATAAACTACTACTATGAAATGAGATTGGATGATCTTACCTTGAGTACTTGTACCAAGTACTTACGCCTTTAGAAGGGGATCAAAGGTGGTAGATCAAGGAAGGAGAGAAGACGTACCCTGACCACTGGTTGTTACAATCTGAACGAGGCATCGTCGTTCCCAATCTATCGTACCGAATCTCTGGCTTTCTTTGTAAGATCATATGATATGCCTATCATCTGATATCGAAGTGTTATCTCTAACAGTTAGGGGCGTAGAGATCGAGTGATATGCGCGGGGTAAGTTTGGAGTCAATTCAAACTGGAGTCACATGGCGTGAACAGGGAGAGTTCGCTCAAACTGGTCACTAGTGGGATTGATTTCACCTTCAGTATGGAGGTTCTAGGTACTAACGACTTCTTAGGAGTGAAGCACTGAATACCCCCCCATAGAATGGAACGTATCATGGCCTTATCATCACTAAAAATTCATTAAATCAATTTGTATATGACAACGCCGATATAAACATGGATACCATTGATGGCCATGAAAAGTGGTTCACTCCTAAGAAGTCGTTAGTACCCAGAACCTCCATATCTTTTCCACAGTAGAAGCAGAGCTCCTTGAAGTTGAATTTTGGTATTTCCTCACGGCCTCTTGTCACACGGCTTCCGTTTCTTGCTTCTTTTTCGGCCTTTACAGTGTTTGACTCCTTCGTGTAGACCAGCGGTCGGCAACCTTTTGAACTACGCGGACCCCTAGCTTATCTCGAAAAAATTTAAGGGACCCCCACGTTACCAAAGGGGGGGTATGAAAGAAAAGTAGTTAAGGGGAAGTAGGGTACTTCGGACTATTTATGATTCGAGTTCATGAGCTATTTTTCTTCTCCTTTTTTTAAATCCTGAAATGGCTTCGCGGACCCCCAATTTAGCTCTCGCGGACCCCCGGGGGTCCGCGGACCCCAGGTTGCCGACCGCTGGTGTAGACACCTTTGCGACACTTCTCGTGAAGTATAACAGATCTTTGAGTCTGTAACCACGTGTGATGCACATCATTTCTCCTCCTGCTGTCCTCAATGAACATTCGAAGTAACTTTTTCTTTAATATTCCTCTATCTTTGCCTTTAATATGTTGTAGTCACTGTAACCGAGTGAGTTAGCGCGCTAGGCATTGCACGCATGGTGACCTGGGTTCAATTCCCAGCGGGATGGGATTTTTTCTGCTCTGTAGCTCTGTACTTGGATGTTCGGGGTCCACTCATACTTCGTGAGTCGTGAGGAAAAAAGAGTAGCTGCTTTGATATGAAGCAGCGACCAGTGGCTGAATCATAGGCACACAAATAATACAAGATATTGTAAATTAAACTGGCAAAGTTCTATGATTCTGCGCTACCCACTAAAACTGTGACATAACAACACAAAGAAAATGCATTTTTATTATTATATTATTATTAATATTCCTTCTTGCACAATGTTCCCGCATATAAAACAAGTTACATCCTCCATAGTGTGCCAGCTGTCTTGAAATCACAACATGTTCAGTGAAGATCTTAGTAAAATTCAGTGCAAGTTTCTCAAAATTTTAAATTACCTATTCGACTGAATGCAATAGATTACGTTCAGTTTTGCTTGAAAAGTTGTAAGAATATGAGAATTTTAGAGTTCAGATGAAGTTTCTTGCGTTGCACTGCCTTAGCGGAAATTTGGTGCTAGGGACGAAAAATCATAACTCAGCACTGGAGTGAGCAAATTTCAAATTTCAAACAGTATTTTACTTAAAATTACATTTTCTACAAGTTCGATTCTATTAAATTTTTCAATTGGTGCAGTCCTTTTTGACTTACAGGCGTTAAAAGTTGAGAATTTTCAAAATTTGAGCTATGTTTGAAAAAACCACCCATCTTTGAGGAGCGATTGTGGCTGAACGGCTTAACCTTTTTTAATGATTCAAACGTCATTAGACGCATAATTTTATGTTCCTTAGATAAGAACTGAGTAAAATTTTCTGTAGAATAAATACATTTTGAGTTATAAGCGCGATTTTAAAAAAAGTGCAAAAAATTTGCACTATTTAGGCCCTAAACTCGGAAGCACAACCTAAAATCCGTCGCAAACTCATATACCCATTATTCAGGACCCCTTTAAGGGTTTAAACGATTTCCAGCTATTGAGCAATTTTTTGACGCTAGACCCCATTTTAGCACTAATTTGCCTGGGCTAATACTGATTTAATAAATTATATATATAGGTACTTGAAAAACAAGAAACTTTAACAACTTTATTGTTTATATTTCAGTCAGTTGACAATAAAGATGAATTTGATAAGAAGGTGAAACAACTCAGCAAG
Organism: Bactericera cockerelli; assembly: GCA_024516035.1. Lineage (NCBI taxonomy): Eukaryota > Metazoa > Arthropoda > Insecta > Hemiptera > Triozidae > Bactericera > Bactericera cockerelli. The sequence continues at coordinate 6,907,267 of CM044962.1, read as the reverse complement.
TGGATTGAAGAAGCCTCACATGTTGTCATACATACGGGTGCTGGAATCAGCACAGCTGCTGGTATACCAGACTTCAGGTAAACTTTGAAATTATGGTGATGAGATAATGGACAGTAAATTGGACTACCGTATCATTGCAATATTCATTTTTACATTGTAAAAATGGTTTAATAAAGTCATTTGGTACAATAATTTACAAATAAGAAAAATTATGTATGCTGTTCCAAGAATATTTTTTTAAAACAAGTTGTGACTCCTGTTCAAGGAAAATGTGGTATCTACTTACCATCTTAAAAGTAAACTCAGCACTATTTAATTCATGCATCCTAATATCAATAAACATAACTATATTCATATTATTATTAAAATTATTCCAGAGGACCAAATGGAGTTTGGACACTGGAGAAGAAAGGAATCAAGCCTACAGTAAACATATCATTTGACGATGCCAAGCCAACCCCCACTCACATGGCCATAGTGGAACTTGTGAAGCAGCGGAAGGTGCACTATGTAGTGAGTCAGAACATTGATGCCCTACACTTAAGATCCGGACTGAGTAGAAAATACTTGGCTGAGTTACATGGCAACATGTATGTGGATCAGTGCAGCAAATGCGAGAGGTGAGTGGTAGTCATGGAAATATGTAAATGAATATAGCCATGTCCACGCTTGTGCACTATCCACTACCCTTTGACTTACAAGTCCCAAAAACACATGCCTTGGGAAGTTCTCCAATATTTTTTAATTATTGATTGTTCTTCACAATTGTTATGTTTCCTTCCTCAGGCAATTTGTTCGAAAATCTGCCACCAACTCAGTGGGTCAGAAGAATCTGGGTACACCTTGTCCATACCAGGGGTTACGTCCTTGTCGAGGCACCCTACATGACACCATCCTGGACTGGGAGCACAACCTACCCCAGCGAGATATCAACCTGGGAGACTACAACTCTAGCATTGCAGATCTGAGTATCTGTTTAGGTAATGTCTTTTATTTATTTACAGTATTTTAGTCACCATGATCAACTGCGTTATTGCACTAGGCTTTGCACAAATGGTGACCTGGGTTCAATCCCCAGCAAGGGAGGGATTTTTCTGCTCTATACTTCAATGTTTGGTGTCCACTTATACCTCTTGAGGGGAGAAATTGGGTGCTAGGCGCGGGGAAAGACAATAATCACATCAATGTTTCTGCACATCAGTAAATTAACAGTGGCTGAATTATGTGGGTTCGTTTTAGGTACTAAAAGTGCAATACTATTTTTTTTTTCTAACTACATAGTACTTTGAAAGTGTAAACTACTGTTTGTAAAAAGGAGCTTGGTGTTAATACATTATGAATGCATTAATAGTGAAAAGTTGTATATTATATAATTTTATTATTAGTAATAATTATAGCTACAATAGCAAAATTAACTAATGGTAGATTGAAAAAGTTATTAAATAATGTCACTTCAATATTGCAGGCACAACACTACAGATCAACCCCAGTGGAATGTTACCTGTTTACACAAAGAAATACAACCAGGGAAAACTTGTCATTTGTAATTTATCCAGCACTAAACATGTGAGTATTATGAAATTTAGGAGAACACAAGCCTATTTCTTGAGGCAAACATCTGAAAACCACATAACTTTAAAGAAGAAAAAAAAAAATATTCATGAGCTCAATAGAAAACACATCATATCATGTTAAGTGCCACAAAAAGGACCCTGGGCCTATACCCTAACCCTAAACCCTCGACCTCAGACCCTGGTACCTACAGCTTGATATAGACCAGGGCTGCCCAACCAGTCGATCCCGGATTGATTTTGGGTCGATCACGTCCAGAGAGATGAGATAACGCTCTAAATGTCTAAATGCATGCAAAATGAATGACTTTTTTTGTAGCAATATATAAAGTACAAAATAATATTGTGAACGAGGTTAACTGGTTTATATCTCACACAAGCGAAATTCCGAGATCTCCTTCCTTAAATCATGAGAATTCAAAGGAGAAATAGAAAGGAGGAGAAATTGAAATTTAGAAGGGGAGGTACCTGGTGGTATTGAGAAACCTTGGGGGGGGGGGGGGGGGTCGATCGCTGTGATTATCTGAGACTTTATAGTAGATCTTCTTCTGTAAAGGTTGGGCACCCCTGATATAGACGATTGTCAGGACTCTGTTGTGGCTGCTTACATTTAATAACATGGTTAGATTATTTTATGTGGTACTGGCTCTAGCCCAGGGTATAGGGCCTCTGTTGTGTTTGAACACTAACTGTAAGCCCATGTGGTCAAAATTGTAAATGGGAGGATAACTTGTCATACCCCAGCTGGGTTTGTTACCTGCGATCACTAGATTATCAGACCAATACTTTAACCACTGAGCTACCGGGACTGACAGTGAACATAAGTTCAGGGCCACCCTATATTGTCAGACTTGTCAGTAAGGAAAGATTGAGTTTATTTCAATGAAGAAGAAAACAATATTCTGTTTGTTTCTTACAGGACAAAAAGGCAGACCTTGTAATCCGGGGCTACGTAGACGACATACTGATTGGTCTCATGGACCATCTGGGTCTCTCCATACCAGAGTATGACGAGAAACAAGACCCCTCTCGCAGTCAAGCACAAGCCTACCAGATAGAGTGGACGCCCCAGGCGAGTGAGGTAGCCAAGGTGAAGCGGAGATACGAAGAGAAGATGAGAGAGAACAAGAAAAAGAAAGTAAAGCAACATGTCAAGGAGGATCAGGATGAGGTGAAATCGAAGAAGAGAAAAGTAAAGCTAGAAGATGTCAAGGAAGACAGGAATAAATTAATTACAAGAAAAGTGAAGCAAGAAATCAAGGAGGAAATGAATGAGTTGGATATAAAAAAGAGAAAAGTAAAACTAGAAGATGTCAATGAAGACAGAAATAAATTAATTACAAAAAAAGTGAAGCAAGAAAACAATGAAGAGTTAGAAACAAAGAAGAAAAAAGACAAACAAGAGAGTAACAGAGATTCTAAACAAGACATGGAAAATATAAAAGAGAGAAAAAATGGTGACAAAAGAAACTGCGGAGTAGAAAATGAAATAGAAGAAGATGATGATAATGATGATGAATCAGAAGAAGAGGATTGTACACAAAACATGGGAAGAGGAAAGTGTAGAGAAAGAAATAACGGAACAGGAAGTGATGAGAAGAATGGTGAGAGAAGTGAGAGTGGAGTGAAAAATAAAATAGAAGAAGATGATGTTGTATCAGAAGATGGCGAAAGTGAACTAGATTTGAAAAGTAGAATGCAAGTTATCAAAGACGTAGAAAAAAGAGAAGGTACAGCAAGAAAGGATGTAAGTGAAAAAATTAATGGTGGCAGAAGTGATAGTGGAGTGGAAAATATAAAAGTTGATGGTGATGTATCAGAAAATGACGAAAGTAAACTAGATTTGAAAAGCAGAATACTCGATGTGAAGCAAGAAAAAAACAAACAGAAAATGGAGACAGGACGAGAAAGTAGTGATTTTGAAATAGCAAATGTAGAAAATAATACCAAAACAGAAAAAGTAGAACACTGCGAGGAACAATGAAAAACACTAAACGAAATTAAAAACACCAAAGTGATAACTTGAAATTTGTTGAAAGTGAAATTAGGGAAGAGTCAGTTTCTATGTCGCGTTGAATACACCGGGTCTCGTAGGATCACTGAAGTTAACCAACGTCCAGCGAGGTGAAGACTTTGTGATGCTGGCCTTCCGGCCCAATCAAGGCTGGTTGAGATTTATGTGGGTAGCAGGTTTGTGAGTTTCTTGCGAATGCAGGGTAACACCATTGTCGTGATATGACCATGCAGTTGAAAGCGACATTGAACCCAAATTAAAACAATAATAAAGAACGTCCAGCAAGGTCAGGACTTGGTGGATGGCCAGTCAAATTCAAACTATCTATCGTGAAGCTGGCTATTCCCGGCCCCACCCAGGCCGGTTGAGGTTATTGTGGGTCTGTGAGTTTCCAGTGAAACCTCAATGTTTGAGGTCACTTGATTGATAAAATATATTTCTTTGAAGATCTTTTCTATGTACTTTACAAATGCTTTTATTGTTCTTTCTGCGTGTATTTAAGAAGAATGGCTAAGGAATTTTCATTTGATAAAAAATCACTTCTTGTTCCGATAGCAGACGGCGGACACTTTTTCGACTCCGTTGAATTGGTTTCCACAGCCATAATAAAATGGAGCATCGGTTTTTTAGGCGATTTGAGAGTACAAGATTTTAGTTCACGTTATTGCAGTTTAATTACACTAGTCTGTATTGTAAATGTTTAAATTCATTGAGCGAGTTTGAGTAATTCTTGATTATAAATCACTTTTGTGTTAACACGAATATGAACAACTTTTATAAATATTTATAGTTGTAATTGATTTAATTAATCGTTCCAATTTACCATTAAGCATGTAGATGTATTTTATGTTAATAATCATCTTATTTTATTAATTTTCATTTTAACTACTTTTATGTAGATCAGTATTTATTAATGTTAAAACGATTTATTTTTTTAATTGTTCCATTTTACAAATTTTTATGGAGATCAGTATTTTTCAATGCTTAATAACTCAACTTTTTTTGATTTAAAGTTGTTCAAAACTTTGCATATTTTATGGATCATTTTTTATTTCACAAACATTTTTTAAGTTAATTTAGATACATGTTTACACAGTTTAGAAACAGTTTTTCACTGCTTCGTAATTGCTAACAATTTTTGTGATAATGTTTAAAGATTTGCGGGTTACGCATTTAACGGACTTTTCTGGGATCATTTCACAATGTTTTTTTAGTTGTATTCAACCTAAAATATTAAATTACTATCTTGGTAGGTAAACATTTTGAATGCCCTTAGAGATTCGTTAACATTTATCCACTCAGTGAATCGTGAACTTTTTACATGTTCATTTTTTTTACGTTTTTTTATGTTAGTAGATATTTTTGTGTGAAATAACATGTACAGTATATTTATAATAAAGCAGCACAACATGAAGAACATCTTACAAGTAAAATATTTCTTCCAATTTTTCAGAGGTTGGGAGAGTTCCTCTAATACTCAGAGCAACACCTCTCTGTACCTATCTATAGCAATTGCAATACGCTGGATGAGGTAATGTAAATTTAAAAATAAATTGTATCATTAATATTATTTTAATGTACGGAATTTTTTTTTTTCGTCAATTAATTATGCTCTTAGAACTTCCGTGTTGTATTTAATTTATTGGACAATGCATTTCTGTAAAATAAACCTCTTCAATTTGAACTAAATTGTGTATTTACAGTATTTTCTCTTCACTGAAATAGCAAGTTTTCACTTTTTTTTTTGTAGTCTTTGGGGATCGAAACCGGGACCTTAACACTGAGCCGACCTCCGTAGCTCAGTGGTTCAGAGCATTGGTCGCTGACCTGGAGTTTGCGGGTTTGAATCCCGTCCGGAGCGGAAAATTATGACCGAAATTTTCCGTTTCCGGAATGGCATGGATGTAAAGGTGAAGTGCGCTGGAGTACTGCAAAAGTGGTCCCGGGACACAAGTTATAGAATTTTTTTATGTATAGAAAGAAAATGGTCTAAGCTTTTTGTACGCAAGGCGGCTACTGTGCACTGGTAGTCAAGTGGTTAACGCACTTAACGCATCCGTTGGTTCGAATCTCACTCAGTGCATGAATTTTTCCTCATTCATTTGAGTTTGTGACCACATAATTATAAGACTGAGGGTTAGGTGGTAGAAAATGCTTTGAGCATTAACCTCGACTGGTGGTTACCTTCCACTAAAGAGAGTTATTTTTACTTCCGAGAAATTTCTAATATTAGAAATCGGAAGTGTTATTTATTTTAGTGCCCTGTGATTGGTTGGAACTCCGACTTTGAAGGCATGTATTCATAATTTTCCCTTAATGTTGCGTTGGACGCTCCGAGGTTAAACGGGCCAAGCTCTGAATGTCACGTCAGAACGTCCGTGAGACAGACACACCTCTCTGTCAGTGGTGCATGGTGGTGGTACGTACTATGATTTCATAGATGCCCAGATCCAATGTCAACCTGCCATGTCCAATCATTCGATTTTTGGATTAAGGTCGGAATTAATAGACAACATCAATAACTTAAGTCGTTTGTAAGTGTCGGTTTTTACTATCTTACACAGTACGCAATCCGTGTCTTAGCGCCACAGAGGTTATTACAAAAACAAACGGGGAGGGTATGAGGGGATTTCGGGGGTGTTTTGATAGGGGTTCAGAAATCTCGCCTAACGTAAATTTCATCTTAGCTGGGGTTTCTTGGAAATTTCGGGGGAGGGGGATTTGTCCCCAAAACCCCCCCCCCCCCCGCTACGCCACCGTTCAGTACGAGAGTTTTACCCGCCATTCGCTTGGAATCGTGAACCAGTGCCCCGTTCCAGAAAAACTAAAATCTTCGATTCAAACATGACACAACGCTCTCTAATTGTTGGTTATCAAATAAACCATCATCAATCAGAGTGTTTTAAGGGACGGTTGAAAGAGGGATTCTGAGAGTAGAGTGCTTTCTTTAACGAGGGCCAGCTACCTACACTAACGTAACGTCACCTGGTCAGACCAGAAATGCCAGCCTCACGTGTAAGTACTTTATTTCGAATGGAATTGATTTTTTTTGTTCTTAGATTATTCTTACATTACTGAGGCTGGCTAACTCGTGTTGGAATCAGCCGGAAAAGTTGAAGACCTGCGAATAATTTGTAACAATTATACCCGCAGTCTCACAAGAGAAAGAAGAGCCAAATGTACGTGCAAGAAATAAAGAATAATTTATTGTAGGTACGCGGACTCATAGGTACCTAAACTTCAAACAAAAAACCCGGTCCGCGTATATTAACTCCAATGCACAGAAGTACCTACACAGTGAACGGAACATGCCTATTGTCTTCAGAGCGGATGTAGAAATTGCACTCGCGAATCTGCAATTCCTGCGCAAACCGGTTTCAATTAAAAAATGCTTTGAACGAAAATCCGCAACTATCGCAAGGTTGTAAATTATTTTTTTCTCGAAATTTTTGCCTTCCGGCGTCCCAATGGGAACCACATTCCAAAATGGCGAGATTGGAATGTGCGACAACTGCTACGCTCTAGCGGGGGAACCGAAGAACTAATGCTTTTAAATCCGAGCCTGAGAACCGATTCAACAGCGAACTTGAGCGAAATGCGATGAACCCAGTCCTACATCTGAGAACTTTCTGCGATAAATTCCTCGATTGCTCGATTTAACTTTTTATTTTAAATTTTAATTAATTTATACCAATTAATTAAGTGTTTTAATGATAGTGGAGATGTTTCGGACTATTTTCTTGTGTCCTTTAAACACTACGTTCGTGTTTTATTCACCATAATAGTGCTAGAAATGCCTCAAAACCACTTGTTGATTGCTCAAAATTGAGTCAAAAGCCCCCTTGGATTACGCTGTATGGGCTAGGAATTCGATCAAAATTAATCAACAGTAAGTGAACGAAAAGGATAAATGATAAAACTTTCATTAGTTCCTTGTAATATCATCCTCGGTTTATGAACAAAAAATCAGGCCCAGTTTGTCTTTTTCATGATTAAACAATTTCAGTAATTCAGTAGGTATGAATCAGATGAAGATGTGAGATTTCCTTGGGAACCTAGTGATCTCTGTGAACTTTGAGTTTGATTACCTATTCGATTTGGCCAACATGCTTGGCATTCCTGAGGCTGAGTACAGTAAGCTTACTTGAAAGATTTCTACTCTAATCTCTGTAGGCTTAAGCTAAAGAATCTGCCTAAATTAGCAGACATCACATTCCTGATTCTATTTTTATGGTCTCAATGTTAAAATCTTTTTGAATTTAACTCTCATCCTACATTCTTGTACTTGTTTGAACTCATGATATCAAGAACTCATTTTTATAAATTAAAGTTATAATGCAGTGTCCCAATAAATTAGCAAGCTGTACCTGGACATAATTGTATTATGGTGACAGCTTTTTTAGAAACATTTATTATTAAATCAATAACATAGCTTATGAGATCACACTGGCTGGGTTTGAGTGAATTTGCAAGAATCCTTGATTCTTGAGAAAATCATAAGTATAGGTAGTAGATCTAAATATTTTTTTGGAAATTAATAGATTTTTTGCTATACAACCTGTTATTTGAATCAATACTGAACTAAAACATGTTCCATTGCCTGGCAATCAATTATTAAGTATTAATACTGAACCAAATCTTGTTCCTTCATTAGACAATCTGTAACAATACTGATCTATATAATGTTCCTTTGCTGGACAACCAGTTATTTGAATCATATTGAACTAACATGATCTGTTGCTAGACAACTGGTTATTTTTATCAATTTATCTATATTATATTTTTCTCTGCTAGACAACCAGTATCAATACTAATCTATATTTTTTTCCTTCGCTAGACAACCATTATCAATACTGGTCTATATTATGTTCCTTTGCTAAACAACCAGTTATTTGTATCTATACTGATCTAAATCATGTTCCGTTGCTAGGCAATAGATACAAATCACCAGTTATTAAGTATCACTACTAAACTAAGTCATGTCCCTTTGTTAGACAACCAGTATCAATACTGATCTTTATCATGATCCGCTAGACAACCGGTTATTTGTATCAATACTGATCTTTATTAGTTTTCTCTGCTAGACAACCAGTAGCAATACTAATCTATATTTTGTTCCTTTGCTAGACAACCGGTATCAATACTGATCTTTATCATGTTCCTTTACTGGACAACCAGTTATTTGAATCATATTGAACTAAATCATGTTCCGTGGCTAGGCAACCAGTTATTATGTATTAGTACTGAACTAAGTCATGTTCCTTTACTAGACAACCAGTATCAATCATGTTCCTTTGCTAGACAACCAGTTATTTGTATCTATACTGATCTAAATCTTGTTCCTTTGCTAGACAACCGGTATCAATACTGATCTTTATCATGTTCCTTTACTGGACAACCGGTTATTTGAATCATATTGAACTATATCATGATCTGTGGCTAGGCAACCAGTTATTATGTATCAATACTGAACTAAGTCATGTTCCTTTACTAGACAACCGGTATCAATCATGTTTCTTTGCTAGACAACCAGTTATTTGTATCTATACTGATCTAAATCTTGTTCCTTTGCTAGACAACCAGTATCCATAAAGATCTATTTTATGTTCCTTTGTAATATAATCTGTTATATGAATCTACACTGATCTAAATCATGTTCCTCTTATAGTCAACCATTTATTTGTTTCAATTTCTAGATTTCTATCCAGAATATGTTCAAATAAAACTTGACTATTTTTGGAAAATTAACAGGTTGTAGGCTCATTTGCTAGACAACCAGTTATTTGTTTCAATTTCTTGAATTCTATTCAAAATATGTTTGCACCACTATCTTAATATATAAATGTCAAAGTCACTGACTGACCACTGACTGATCATCGCTCTACAGCCCAAACCGTAAGTCCTAGGAAGCTGAAATTTGGTAGGTAGCTTTGGGATTTTTCGAAATTCCCACTACAACACCTACCATTGGTGAAAAAGGATTTTTTGCTTTCACGGCCATGCCTCGGCCCGCAAAGCGGGCGACAGCCCGCTAGTAATCTAATAAAAGATAGATATAAGTAAAATTTGAGAAGGTATTTTTCAAAAATCAACTGGTTGTAGGTTCATTTGGAGGCAACTGGTATCATATTTTTGTATCATATTAATTGCTTGATTCTAACAAGAAACATACAGGTAGCAATATGAAAAGAGCTAGAGTAATATGAAAATCTTTAGATTGTTTATTTGATAGGCAACCAGTTCTGTAAGGATCACTATATTTCAAATAAAGATCTATGTTATTTGACTAGGTATAAATAAACCTAGTCAATTTTACACTAGGTATAAATAAACCTAGTCAATTTTACACTAGGTATAAATAAACCTAGTCAATTTTACACTAGGTATAAATAAACCTAGTCAATTTTACACTAGGTATAAATAAACCTATTTTGTTTTCTTTCATTTCCAGATGAACTGGTTGCACATCTGTTCTGCTCCCTAGTCAGTAATCAACTCCCAGTGGAAATAGTCAACCTAACAATCTGCTGCACATGTCTGTTTTTCCTCAATTGCCATGTCTCAAAGGGATATGTCCGAGGTAACTATAACTCCATATGTTGGAGAGAAAAAAAAGGGGTGTTGGTGGTGCTGAGAATAAAAAACCACAGGAATGTCTTGTTTTGGCCATATATTATGATTTTGTGGGTTCTAAGTTCACTTGGGACTCAATGTGGTTTTACGTAATATTTTGAAAATACCCAATAGTACACCGGAATGCCCAATAGTACGGCATCACTCTTGAAAATTGTAAAAAAAAAATAGTTTTCTCCAAAAGTGCTTTTAATCAAATAAAAATGAATGAGAGTTTTTTGAAAGTTTTAGGGGTTGTTCAGAATCATCTGGAAAGTCTTGGTATTGTTCGGAAACCAGTCGTCCAGTCTCAGCATACATTTAAGTTACAGCCACCATAAATGCTGACTGTATTAAAAAATCAGCTATTGTCCTTCTGACAATAGCCATTGGTAGGGTCCGACGGGCAGATTGATTCAGGACTTGCATCGAGCATTGTCGCTGATCGATAAAATAAATTTGCGATCTATTTAATTCACATTTTATTAATTAAGTATTTTATTATTTCATAATTATATTATTTTCTTTTAAATGTTCTAATAATTATCTTTCATTCATTTTGATATGTCAATTGCATATTTAAAAATATAATTAAGTTCATTTTTCGATATTAAGTATTTTTAAAGACTTTGTCATTTTCAGTTTTTGGAAAATAAACTTTTTTTAAAAACACAAGTGGGAGATCCCCACTTATATCTGGCGCAGTCAAATTTTGGGTGTTTTCACCCCCAAAACAAAAAAATCTACACCCCCAAAAAGCTAAAACCCATATAAAAAAACTTTTCCGAGGAATAGTGAGGAACTCAGTGCAGTGCCTTATTATTGGATTACCCTTTGGATTACATATTGGATTACCCCCGTAGCTGTAAAATCGTCGGATTTTCTCGCATCGAACCACGAACCGAAGACCCTAAGTCAGTCAGCAGAGCAGAAACCAGTCTCAGTCAGCAGGGCAGAGCAGAGCAAGGACCTGGAACAATAGCTTCTCATACCTCACACGGAGCAGTTACCGAGTACCTACCCACCTCAATGTTGTTGATTCTGCTGGCACTGTAAGATAATATTTTTCCTTTCACTTTTACTGTTCAAGGGTTTAATCTTTCTCACTATTGTTTACAATTACACTACACATCCTCACCTTCTTATCTCTTTACTATAATCCTTACTCTAGGTACATAATAATATTACCTACTATCTATTATTTTTACATAGAATTTATCTATTCAAAACGGACTCAGACGTTGAGTCTACCTTGTCTGAATCTACCAGAGAATCAGACACAGAATATTCATACGATCCCTTGTTAGAAGACGATCTTCTAGGTATTTTTAGAAAACTCACAATGGCTCCTCCGGAACTCAAATCTGAACACCTAAAAATGGTGCCCGTATTTTCGGGCGAGGTCGAGCTGCTATCGGAATTCATTTCGATATGTGAGACCATGGTAAAGCATTTCTATGATGAAGCAAATGCTGACAATTTTCAAAACATCTTTTTGATGTCTTCGCTTCGCTCTAAAATTAAAGGCGAAGCAAAGCTCAATTTAAGTTCTTACAATATTACTAATTGGAGGGACTTAAAAACAGCTCTCCTGAGTACATACGGCGATAAGCGTGATTGCTATACGCTTACAGTCGAAATGTGTGGTTTAACACAAACGAAAAACGAGTCACCCTTTGAATTTCATAGCAAAATTCAAAAATACATTAACCTTCACTCTAGTTTCATGGATACCCATGAAATGTCAACACAAAACGACGTAAGAGATTACGTTTCGAAACTTGGTTTGAGGACTTTCCTCAGAGGCTTAAAGGAGCCCTTAGGTGCTCTCATGAGAACAAAAAATCCGAGAGATCTTGGCGAGGCTCTCAACATACTCACAAACGACTTTCAAATTGACGCGGTGAAAAAACCGTATGAAAACAACAACAATTATAATTCGAACTATAACAAAAACAAACCATATTCTACAAATACCACAGAAAAATACATACCTCCTCACATGCAAAACAAAAATAATCACAATAACTCTACTTCAGGTAGTGGACTTTTCAATCCATTTCGTAATAACAATTCTCAACAAAATATCAACAAACCGCAGAGTGGGATGAACAAGAATCAAGGAAACAACAATACAAACGTTTGGAACAGATCTACACCCGGGCCTTCTTATAGACCGACACCCATGTCCGCTATGACAACAAATCCCCGACTTAACAATCTGGAAATGACCCAAGATAGTTACGAGTCAATCGAAGACTCAAACCCCATAAATGAATATGGGAATCAACCAAACGACACAGACGAGGTCCAGGATTTTCGAGAAGAAGCCTCGGACCAGTAACTCTTATGAATTTGACAAACAACGACAATTACTTACCATTTCTAATCATACCGGGACTTAATTTGAAAATGCTTATTGACACTGGTAGTACAAAATCTTTTATAAACCCAGAAACAGCCCAAAAATTTTTCAAAAACAAAATTAAATATGATCCATTCGAAATTAATACTGCTCATGGACGTTCGCGAGAAAAATATAGCATCTCAATTCCGTTTCCCAAAATTTTCAAAATGACGGGCACAATGAAACTACATCTCTTTAAATTTCATGACTTTTTCGATTGCCTCTTGGGAATGGACAATCTTGTGGCCCTTAGTATGGTAGTTGACTTGAAAAATAATCTGCTTCGATCGCCAACGACCGACATAACTATCCATCACAGAGACACAGTTACCCAGGTAAACCACATCATACTCGAACCACGACAGGAACAGATCGTAACTATAGATGTTATGAATATTCAAAACGGAGATTGTTTGATACCACACAAAAGATTTGGTTCGGCTTATATACCTGAAGGTATACTTAGAGTCAAAGACAGTAAGGCAATATGTACACTTGTTAATGACACGGAATTACAAACGAAAGTTTTGTTACACCCTGTAGAAGCTTTATCTCTTCAAAATTTCGAACAAACATCCACATACAATAACTTGAACAACGCTCAACTGACAAATTCAGAATTTGATTTCAATAGGATTAGAATGGACCACATGAACACAGAGGAAAAGGACGGAATTCAAAAACTAATAAATAATTACTCAGAAATTTTCCATACAGACACTAAGAATCTTACATTTACGAACGCCGTAAAACACACTATACGAACAACGGACGACGTACCAGTGTATACGAAAACATACCGATATCCGCATGTCCACAAAGCTGAAGTTCAACAACAAATTCAAAAAATGTTAGAGGATGATATTATTCGCCCCTCCCATTCCCCTTGGTCCTCCCCACTTTGGATAGTTCCTAAGAAACTCGACGCTTCAGGTAAGAGAAAGTGGAGAATCGTAATAGATTACAGGAAACTGAACGAGAAGACTATTGGGGACCGCTACCCCCTCCCTTGCATAAATTCGCTCCTAGATCGTCTTGGTCGCTCTCATTATTTCAGCACCCTAGATTTAGCATCGGGATTCTATCAAATAGAAATAGACGAAAGTAGTATCCCCAAAACAGCTTTCAACACTGAACACGGGCACTACGAATTCCTGCGTATGCCCATGGGCCTAAAAAACGCACCTGCTACTTTTCAGAGAGTAATGGAAAAACTACTGCGAGGTCTAATTAACGTAGTATGTGTTGTGTACCTCGACGACATCTTGGTTTTTGGCACTTCCCTTCAGGAACATTTAAGTAACCTTTCCTTGGTATTCGATAGATTAAAAAATGCTAACTTGAAAATTCAACTAGACAAGTGTGAGTTCTTGAAAAAGGACGTTGACTTCCTTGGTCACGTTATCACACCCGAAGGTGTCAAGCCCAACCCCAACAAAATTAGAGCTATAGAAAACTTCCCCATCCCGAAGACCACAAGACAGATTAAAAGCTTTCTTGGACTTTTAAGCTACTATCGTAAATTCATAAAAGACTTTGCAAGTTTAACAAAACCATTAACTAAACGGTTAAAGAAAAATGCAAAAATAAATATAACTGATCCCGATTATCAAGAATGCTTTGAACTTTGTAAAAATTTGTTGACAAACGAACCAATACTCCAATACCCAGACTTTAGCAAACCTTTCATTTTGACAACCGATGCGAGCAACGTTGCTCTCGGTGCAGTGTTATCTCAGGGACCCATAGGCAGTGATCGACCTGTTGCCTATGCAAGCAGAACGTTGAATGACAGTGAATGCAACTACTCGACAATCGAAAAGGAACTACTAGCCATTGTATGGGCAGTAAAATATTTTAGGCCTTACCTATACGGACAAAAATTCAAAATTTTCACAGATCATAGGCCTCTCCAGTGGCTCTTCTCTCTTAAAGAGCCAAGTTCTAAATTGATACGTTGGAGACTAAAACTTGAGGAATACGACTATGACATAGTTTACAAAAAAGGTTCACAAAATACAAATGCGGACACCCTTTCAAGAGTTGAACTAAACATGAACGAAACCAACTCACCCGTACAACCAGTACTAGAAGACGACTTACTTTCTATGTTACCGGAACCGGACTTAGAACAGGACATATTAGACCTTGATGCGTTCGTTGCAGACGCATATGCTCACTTACTAAGAGAAGATCCTGTCACTCAAGAACTTCCCCCAACTGTTGACGTCGCTGTACCCCCAGTCCCCATCACCTACGAGGCCGCTACATCTTCAGAACACATCACCAATGTCGCCCCTGCACCTCAAGATATCACCGAACAGGCAGAAGAAGAAGATATAAATACTATCCACTCCAACCTGGAACACCCTCTCATAGGTATACCTATCTTTGACGGTCCAATTAATTTGGGGAAGAATCAATTAATCCTTTCCATTTCACATTTAGCCCACCCTAACCCACTCAAATCACTAAAAATCATTCACAGAGACAAAGAAAGACGAATTTACGAGTTTTCACCTGAAAATCTCTTAGGACAACTAACTGAGTTCTTAAAAACACACATTGCACCAAAAGTCAAATACCACGTATTCTTTAAAACTGAGAGCTTATACGAGGAACTATCGAGAACTTTACAGACTTACTTTAAAAATTCACAAATAAATCTTATCAAATGCACTAAGATGCTAACTGACGTGACTGAAGAAAACAAGAAAACTGACATTATAAAAAAGTTTCATGACGGAAAAACTAACCATAGGGGTATGGACGAAACTACCAGACAAATTAAAGAACACTACTACTGGCCCAACATTGCTAAACATGTACAAGACTATATTAATAACTGTGAAATATGCCAAAAGACCAAGTACGACCGCAACCCCTTGAAACTGACATACAACATCACACCCACTGCATTAAAACCGTTTGATGTCCTACACATAGACACCATTTCTCTTGAAAAATCCAAATTTCTAACGCTTATTGACCCCTTTTCTAAATTTGCACAAGCCTACTTGCTTCGTTCTGCTCAAGCAACTGAAATCGCGAGTAAACTCTTGGAAAGTTTTGCTCACCACGGCGTTCCTAGCCTAATTATATCAGATAATGGAGGCGAATTTAAAAACTCAGTAATAAAAGAACTCCTTTCTCTTCACAAGATTAATATCCATTTCACCTCCTCCCAGCATCCTGAGTCCAATGGAGTAATAGAACGTTTTCACTCGACATTAATAGAGCACATACGATTATTCAACAATCGCGAAGAGTTCAAAAACGACTCCTTGTCCTTAAAAGTAAAATACGCGGTCATCGCTTATAACCACACAAGTCATTCTGTCACAAAACACAAACCTATAGAAGTGATCACAGGGCATTTTGAACCGTCCGACATAACGGATATTGACACAGAACAACTAATAACCTCAAACTACGTGGCACATCATAAAGAGAAAACAAAATTTTTGTTTGAAGAAATAAGAGAAAAAATTTCTCAAAATAAAGAGAAAATCACTTCACATAAAAATCAGGGAAGAGAAGCTCTTCCTGAAATCCCTCAAGAAGTTTGGGTCAGAAACAAGCAAATACAAAGCAAAACGCAAAACAAATACAAACAAGAAAACATTGAAAATATTGATAAAGGTCTGAAAACAGCAAAAATTATACCCACCCACCACAACACTACAGAGAAAATTCATCTGTCAAACATTAAACGTCCGCCCAAAAATGTTTCAGGTGCCTCATCTGCACAGCAACAAGTGCAGAATTCAGACTCCGCAATATAACCGAAAATCTCGGAATCCTACCAATTAACCTTGGCAAAGCAAAATTACAAAGAAGCACTCATACAGAATGTACATAACACTATACCTTTAGAAATAAGTAGTATTTTAGAACTCCAAAAGATCTTAGATGTAAGCTGCAAAATTGAAAACTCAAAAATTATTTACTTCCTATCTTTTCCTATTAATTATGACCAACAATATGACCTAATTTACCTTAAGTCTATCCCATCTTCAAGTGAATTAGGATTTACTACAGTTATACCGAAAGTTCACTACTTCCTGAAATCAGAAAAATCCCTTAAACCTTTGAACAATATCTGTGAATTGGGAAAACCTTATCAGTGCTTTCAGAGAAATGTCAATAATAATCTGAAAGAGTGTGAAAGGCAAATACTTCAAAATGAAAAGCCTGAGTCATGTACACACATAACGCTAGAAATTCAAGAAAACTATGTTGATTATATTCCCCAAATAAATATGTTTATTATTGTTTTTCCTTTCAGTGAAACCATAAAACTAGAATTAGAAAATGAAATTGAAATAAAAGAATTAAAAGGCATATTTCTAATTGAATCAAACAAAGGAAACCTTATATTTAGGAATGAAATCTTAAACTTTTCATCCAAGACCTCAGGAAAACCTACAATCCTGGAAAATGTTAATGTCAAATTTGGTTCAGGAAATTATCTGATTTCAAAATAAGGATTCATGATTTAAATTTAGATGACATTAAGCTAAACCAACTGACTCCAGCAAATAGAGATGTTCAATCTTTAGACAATTCATTGAACCCTTGGAAAATACTAATGTGTATTACCCTCTCTGTATCCATTTCATCACTGATACTGATAATTAGGAAATCTAATCTATATTTACAGATACTACATCTATTTAAGAAACGTGAACCAGAAAATGTTCTTCCACAAATTAAGCTAGCATGTAACTCTTCAACAAATCTGGGAATCAATCCCAATCCCTCCCTCCCAGGGGATGCAAAGTTCTAAGGGTGGAGGAGTTACAGCCACCATAAATGCTGACTGTATTAAAAAATCAGCTATTGTCCTTCTGACAATAGCCATTGGTAGGGTCCGACGGGCAGATTGATTCAGGACTTGCATCGAGCATTGTCGCTGATCGATAAAATAAATTTGCGATCTATTTAATTCACATTTTATTAATTAAGTATTTTATTATTTCATAATTATATTATTTTCTTTTAAATGTTCTAATAATTATCTTTCATTCATTTTGATATGTCAATTGCATATTTAAAAATATAATTAAGTTCATTTTTCGATATTAAGTATTTTTAAAGACTTTGTCATTTTCAGTTTTTGGAAAATAAACTTTTTTTAAAAACACAAGTGGGAGATCCCCACTTATATCTTTTATGTATGAATGTACATTAGTACATTGTACATACATTCGTTTTAGGGCAAAGCCTACAGTAAATAAAAGTGGTACCACCTGATAGACCAGAATTTTTGGTAGTCGAGCACCAAGCCGGTCCCAAACATGCTGGATTATCAGACAATTTTTTTTCTCATTTTACTCAAAAATTAAATTCACTTTTAAAGCCTGAGTTTGAATCCTGGCTTGGATTAACATTTCATAGGTTCCCTCTACTTTAACTTTGATCCACTCATACATACATGTTAATCTTGCCATGACATTAACTTGAAGTATGTATGTAATAGGTATTTCTAATATCATATATTTTCAGAATTAAAATAATGTAAGTTATCTGTATGAACATGGTATCATAATTATTAATTGAAGTGGTATTAGTACCTATCAAAAACTCTACACTTGCAATAAAAAAAGTGATAAATAACTTTTTTGTGGTAAATGAAAAGTAAAATGTAAATTTAACTGGCCTGATTTACAAAACCTTTTCTTTTCAACATCTTTATGCTAACGTTTAGAGTATGAAGACACATCTTTTGTCCTCTTCACCACAAAAGTTATGTAAAAATAAGTAAACAAAGTCAAATTCTAATTAACATTGATGATATATTTTTTATTATTTTTTATTTTATTTTTTGTTTTTTTAGATCTTAAATTTATTTTATAATTGTTTTGTAAACACACAACTTGTATAATTACAATAAATATTCATATTCATTTCAGGTCAAGGGCACCTCTGAGCTGCCGGCCGCTAGCGAGGCCCTCTTCCTGGAGAAGGTACGCGAGTCGAATGCGGCCTGCCAGGGCGGGGACTTCGGCCGCGCCGTGGCTCTGTACGGCGAGGCCCTGGATCTCGACCCGCACAACTACATCATCTATTCGAATCGCTCGGCCGCGTTTCTCAAGATGGGACAGTTCCAGCGGGCCCTGGCTGATGCTAGCCGGGCGCGGGAGATCAACCCGAACTGGCCCAAGGTGAGACTATAAAAAAATAAATAACAATGCCAATAAAGATCTATTAATTTACAAAAACAATCAATTTTTTTTTTTTAATTTTACTAAACGCCGTGCAAACGAGGGCAATTACTAAGTAAAATGTCTAAAACTATCCTATCTATTATGTATTATAAATTATAAGCTATGATTTGATTCATAGAGAACAAGTTTTGTGTTCTCTTTAAAAAACATAGGTGGGTCTGCAAAGTCCAGATTTGAGTCTTAAAAGTAAAATAATATAACTAAGAATAAAATTAACTAAAATAGAAATTTAAATTAAAAACATTTAAATTTGCAGAATTTTATATACAAAAATGCCTTTCTTGTAATGGTACTGTCCAACACATGCTAACGCACTCAGGACCATACTGAAACTTTGTGATTAAAAAGGAAGAAGATGATTATATTTATGTAAATAAATATATTTCAAGTATTTGTTGAGAAAAAAAAGACTGAGCTGAATAAATAAATTAATTATGTAAAATGGCCTTTATTATTAATTTCATTTACAGTAAAAGTTATATTTATACCTATACATATACATAGTGGTTATAAAATATGTTATTCAATTTAATATAGATAAAAACTGGGTGTGACACCACACTACTTTCCTGATCACTCAAAAAGAAGTCAAATTCCGCCACTGGTGACTCAAATGGTAACAGTTAGCCAAAAATGACCGTCAAATTCGTAATCAGCACCTCAAAATCATTGGTTTATAATTGTTCCTTAATTTATCTATCTAATTCCTTTTTTTCATGTTCCAGGCGTACTCAATGGTAACAGTTAGCCAAAAATGACCGTCAAATTCGTAATCAGCACCTCAAAATCATTGGATTATAATTGTTCCTTAATATATCTAATTCCTTTTTTTCATTTTCCAGGCGTACTACAGACAAGGTGTAGCTCTTCAGTGTCTGGGCAAGTACGGAGAGGCGCTGGCAGCTTTCAGCTGTGGTCTGGCTGTCGATCCCAAGTCCGCCCAGCTCCTCTCAGGACTCATAGAAGCCTCCATGAAATCCCCCCTCAGAAGTAAGTCCTACATCAGTATAAACAGAAAAGTGAGAAGTTGTACTAGATGTGCATGAATATCAAAACATACCTAGACAGCTGTTTCGAGCTTTTTTGTTCTCATCAGCAGGTAAAATAGTTCCTAATATTCATATCATCAACTTACCTCTCTATTTTAATCAGTATAAAGAGAAAAGTGAGAAGTTGTACTAGATGTACATGAATATCAGAACATACATCTATTATTCATTCTCCCAGACACTCTGGAGCCCACATTCCAGCAGCTGGAAGCCATGAATCTGGACAAGAGCCCTTTCCTTCTCATCTCCTACATAATAATAATAATAATAGTTTATTTATTTATTTTCTTTATAAAGAAACATTAATACAAAGGTACTTCTCCTAAGCTTTGAAGAGCTTCTAAGAGAAGTGTGTTACTTGCAAGATTGAATGACACATAGTGTTATAGTGACCACTCAATCAAGCATTACAATATTATACTAAAAGGTACGTAATTATTAAAACAATAAATTATTAAATAGTAAAGATTTTCCCTTATTATTTATTTTTCCAGACACTCTGGAGCCCACCTTCCAGCAGCTGGAAGCGATGAATCTGGACAAGAGCCCGTTCGTCCTCATCTCCGTGGTGGGGCAGGAGCTGCTGGGGGCGGGGTCGGGGAACTACTCGTGTGCCGTGCAGGTGCTGGAGGCCGCCCTCAAGATAGGCACCTGCTCTCTCAAGCTGAGGGGCAGCGTGTTCTCCGCGCTCTCCTCCGCGTACTGGGCGCTTAACTCTCTGGATAAGGTATTTTTTTTATTATTATTAGTAATATTTCCGGCCCTACCTAGGCTAGGTGAGGTACGATAGAGGCCGCCCTCAAGATAGGCACCTGCTCTCTCAAGCTGAGAGGCAGCGTGTTCTCCGCGCTCTCCTCCGCGTACTGGGCTCTCAACTCTCTGGATAAGGTATTTTTATTAGTAGTATTTCCGGCCCTACCTAGGCTGGGTGAGGTTAATTTTTTTTATTATTATTAGTAATATTTCCGGCCCTACCTAGGATGGGTGAGGTTAATTTTTTTTATTTATTATTAGTAATATTTCCGGGCCTACCTAGGCTGGGTGAGGTATTTTTTTTTTTTTAAGCTTTATTAGGAGGACAAAGTATAATGGTAACAGTATAAAATTAAGAAAAAAAAAAAAAAAAACAAACAAACAAATGACAAAATAAATAAGTAAAAAAGAAAATAACAATGTCCTACCTAGAGGGCGGGGTTATTGCCTGTGGCAATCTCTTCCACCCAATCCTTTGTTACTGTGGGTATTAGCTGGTACGATTCCCAGCAAATGGAGGGTAAAACCCCCGTCCTAATCCAGGACGTTAAATCAAATAGAATCGTTGGCGTTAGGAAGGGCATCCAGCCGTGAAAATGTGCCAAAACCAACCGACCTCAACCATGAAGTTGAACAACGTTGACCCTGCAAAATCGGGATAATACAGAATAAAAAAAGAAGAAGAAGAATATTACACAGGTGCACTGTCACGGATTGCGTACTTTGTAAGATAGGGAAAACAGACTCTTAGCAATGACTTGAGTTATTGAATTTGTCTATTATTTTCGCCTTAAGTGAACTAATGATTAATAGACCTTTTTGTAATATAGTGGAGCTCAGTCTCGATTTGCGTACTTAGCATCGGTTCTAAGTCATGACTTAAGTTCTCGATTTTGTCCATTAACGAACCTGGTGTTTTGGTTTGGATTAACCAGAGGGAAATACTAGCAATGGTAAAAACAAAAATAACCAGAGAGATAGAAACTAGAATTTTTTTTTACTAAGATAAGCAACATTACATAACAGGGTGTATCAAAAGGTCATATACAAAAAGAAACCACGTATAGTAGAGCTTAAATAAAGGCCACTTTGCTTAATTAACCCCTATACGGAAATGGACGCTAAGGTCGCTGTTGTTGTTGTTGTAGCCAGCTTGGCTACAGCTTTTATGTTCAAATCATTAAATTAATGTTTTCATGGATAAAGATTTTTATTCTCCTTCTTGGCATTCGTAGGCAAGGCCATTCCATAATCCAATAATAATAATAATATCGCCTTATTTATACTGCCCAATTAAGACTACTAAAGTCCCATTATTCGAGCAGTAAGCCCAAGACATATTATTATGTGGTAAAAATCCCAAATGGGAAGATAACTTGTCATGTCCTGGATGGGTTTCGAACCCACGACATCTGGAATCTCCGGATTCATAGAGTGCCGCCTTTACCACTGAGCTACCTGGACAGACTAGTTATAATTATAATTATAAGAATTATAGGTTTTTTGAATTCCAATAATAATTATGACTATTGTAATCGACTGTCGCCCCCAGGCTATCAACTACATGCAGCAGGACCTCGCCGTAGCCAAGTCCCTGGGAGATGTGGGCGGGGAGTGCCGCGCCCACGGGAACCTAGGCTCCGCCTACTTCTCCAAGGCCAGCCTCGAGGAGGCGCTCCAGTCGCACCGCTATCAGCTGGTGCTCGCCATGAAGTGCAAGGACACGCAGGCAGCGGCCAGCGCTCTCACGAGTCTAGGTGAGTTACGAGTCTAGGTGAGTTACGAGTCTAGGTGAGTCACGAGTCTAGGTGAGTCACGAGTCTAGATGAGTCACGAGTCTAGGTGAGTCACGAGTCTAGGTGAGTCACGAGTCTAGGTGAGTTACGAGTCTAGGTGAGTCACGAGTCTAGGTGAGTCACGAGTCTAGGTGAGTCACGAGTCTAGGTGAGTCACGAGTCTAGGTGAGTCACGAGTCTAGGTGAGTCACGAGTCTAGGTGAGTCACGAGTCTAGGTGAGTCACGAGTCTCTCACGAGTCTAGGTGAGTCACGAGTCTAGGTGATTCACGAGTCTCTCACGAGTCTAGGTGATTCACGAGTCTAGGTGAGTCACGAGTCTCTCACGAGTCTAGGTGAGTCACGAGTCTAGGTGAGTCACGAGTCTAGTTGAGTCACGAGTCTAGGTGAGTCACGAGTCTCTCACGAGTCTAGGTGAGTCACGAGTTTCTCACGAATCTAGGTGTGTCACGAGTCTAGGTGAGTCACGAGTCTAGGTGAGTCACGAGTCTCTCACGAGTCTAGGTGATTCACGAGTCTAGGTGAGTTACGAGTCTAGGTGAGTTACGAGTCTAGGTGAGTCACGAGTCTAGGTGAGTTACGAGTCTAGGTGAGTTACGAGTCTAGGTGAGTTACGAGTCTAGGTGAGTCACGAGTCTAGGTGAGTTACGAGTCTAGGTGAGTTACGAGTCTAGGTGAGTTACGAGTCTAGGTGATTCACGAGTCTCTCACGAGTCTAGGTGATTCACGAGTCTAGGTGAGTCACGAGTCTCTCACGAGTCTAGGTGAGTCACGAGTCTAGGTGAGTCACGAGTCTAGTTGAGTCACGAGTCTAGGTGAGTCACGAGTCTCTCACGAGTCTAGGTGAGTCACGAGTTTCTCACGAATCTAGGTGTGTCACGAGTCTAGGTGAGTCACGAGTCTAGGTGAGTCACGAGTCTCTCACGAGTCTAGGTGATTCACGAGTCTAGGTGAGTTACGAGTCTAGGTGAGTTACGAGTCTAGGTGAGTCACGAGTCTAGGTGAGTCACGAGTCTCTCACGAGTCTAGGTGAGTCACGAGTCTCTCACGAGTCTAGGTGAGTTACGAGTCTAGGTGAGTTACGAGTCTAGGTGAGTCACGAGTCTAGGTGAGTTACGAGTCTAGGTGAGTTACGAGTCTAGGTGAGTTACGAGTCTAGGTGAGTCACGAGTCTAGGTGAGTCACGAGTCTCTCACGAGTCTAGGTGATTCACGAGTCTAGGTGAGTCACGAGTCTCTCACGAGTCTAGGTGAGTCACGAGTCTAGGTGAGTCACGAGTCTAGTTGAGTCACGAGTCTAGGTGAGTCACGAGTCTAGGTGAGTCACGAGTCTAGGTGAGTCACGAGTCTCTCACGAGTCTAGGTGAGTCACGAGTCTCTCACGAATCTAGGTGTGTCACGAGTCTAGGTGAGTCACGAGTCTGTAGAGTCTACGAGTCTCAGGTGTGTCACGAGTCTAGGTGAGTCACGAGTCTCTCACGAGTCTAGGTGAGTTACGAGTCTCTCACGAGTCTAGGTGATTCACGAGTCTAGGTGAGTTACGAGTCTAGGTGAGTCACGAGTCTAGGTGAGTCACGAGTCTCTCACGAGTCTAGGTGATTCACGAGTCTAGGTGAGTTACGAGTCTAGGTGAGTCACGAGTCTAGGTGTGTCACGAGTCTAGGTGAGTCACGAGTCTAGGTGAGTCACGAGTTTCTCACGAGTCTAGGTGAGTCACGAGTCTCTCACGAGTCTAGGTGAGTGGACGGTAGAGACATTTCCTCCGACCCTACCGAGGCTGGGTGAGTGGACGGTAGAGACATTTCCCGACCCTACCGAGGCTGGGTGAGTGAACGGTAGAGACATTTCCCGACCCTACCGAGGCTGGGTGAGTGGACGGTAGAGACATTTCCGACCCTACCTGGGCTGGGTGAGGTTTGTGTGGCAGCTAGTGCACGCCATGAAGTGCAAGGACACTCAGGGCGGCGACCAGCGGCTTCCACGAGTCTAGGTGAGTGGACGGTAGAGACATTTCCTCCGACCCTACCGAGGCTGGGTGAGTGGACGGTAGAGACATTTCCCGAACCTACCGAGGCTGGGTGAGGTTTGTGTGGCAGCTAGTGCACGCCATGAAGTGCAAGGACACTCAGGCTGCGGCCAGCGCTCTCACGAGTCTAGGTGAGTGGACGGTAGAGATATTTCCCGATCCTACCGAGGCTGGGTGAGTGAACGGTATAGACATTTCCCGACCCTACCAAGGCTGGGTGAGTGGACGGTAGAGACATTTCCTCCGACCCTACCCAGGCTGGGTGAGTGGACGGTAGAGACAATTTCCTCCGACCCTACCGAGGCTGGGTGAGTGGACGGTAGAGACAATTCTGACCCTACCGAGGCTGGGTGAGGTTTGTGTGGCAGCTAGTGCACGCCATAAAGTGCAAGGACACTCAGGCTGCGGCCAGCGCTCTCACGAGTCTAGGTGAGTGGACGGTAGAGACATTTCCCGACCCTACCGAGGCTGGGTGAGTGGACGGTAGAGACAGTTCCCGACCCTACCGAAGCTGGGTGAGTGGACGGTAGAGACATTTCCTCCGACCCTACCGAGGCTGGGTGAGTGGACGGTAGAGACATTTCCTCCGACCCTACCGAAGCTGGGTGAGTGGACGGTAGAGACATTTCCTCCGACCCTACCGAGGCCGGGTGAGTGGACGGTAGAGACATTTCCTCCGACCCTACCGAGGCTGGGTGAGTGGACGGTAGAGACATTTCCTCCGACCCTACCCAGGCTGGGTGAGTGGACGGTAGAGACATTTCCCGACCCTACCGAGGCTGGGTGAGTGGACGGTAGAGACATTTCCTCCGACCCTACCCAGGCTGGGTGAGTGGACGGTAGAGACATTTCCGACCCTACCCAAGGCTGGGTGAGTGGAGGTGGTAGAGACATTTCCGACCCTACCCAGGCTGGGTGAGTGGAGGTGGTAGAGATATTTCCGACCGTACCGAGGCTGGGTGAGTGGACGGTAGAGACATTTCCCGACCCTACCGAGGCTGGGTGATTGGACGGTAGAGACATTTCCGACCCTACCCAGGCTGGGTGAGTGGAGGTGGTAGAGACATTTCCGACCCTACCCAGGCTGGGTGAGTGGACGGTAGACAAATTTCCGACCCTACCGAGGCTGGGTGAGGTTTGTGTGGCAGCTAGTGCACGCTACTGCAAGGATACGGTGCCCTGGGTTCAATCCCCAGAGGCGCAGATTTGTTTCTTCTCTGTACTTGAATGTCCTGGGTCCAGTCATACCACTCGGCTTCCACTCCAGGGTTCGAATCCCGGCGGTGTCGGATTATTTTCGTCCCCTTACTTTGGATGTTGGGTTCTACCCTATTGTTTTTTTTTTTTATACAGAGGACCCATTCAGCCCATTCTAAGCCATTTTTATTTGGCTTCTAAGATGAGTGTTGTTTTTACATATTAGAGGAAAAACATTCAGAATTTTATTTTGTATTATGTTTTGAAGAAAATCAGAAATTTAAATTGAATTGTAATTGAGAATCTTTACCTCCCCGAATATAATAATAATAATAATGTTTTTTCTTAGTGTTATTATGTCACAATTTTAGTGGGTAGCGCAGAATCATAGGACTTTACCAATTCAATTTTCAATATCTTGTATTATTTTTTTTGCCCATGATTCTGCCACTGGTCGCTGCTTCACATCAAAGCAGCTACTCATTTTTCCTCACGAGGTATGAGTGGACCCCGAACATTCAAGTACAGAGCAGAAAATATCCTACTCCGCTGGGAATCGAACCCAGGTCACCATGCGTGCAATGCCTAGCGCGCTAACTCACGCGCTAACATGACTACACGGTGTAATGGATATACCTCCCCGAATATCCATTACAATATTATACATCATCATACAGTCATCAGGAGAGAAAAGGTCGACCTCCTTTTTGAAACAGAGTATTTCTCTGTGTATCCAGAGAGGAAATGCAGCAGCTGTGATGGGCACAGTGCCTCGTTCCTCAGACTTGGAAAGCCTTTTTTATATATTATAAATAATTTTGTAAATAAATATATATTATAGTTTTACCTCAGTAGCTTCATCGATCAGGCGTCGGACTTGTAACCTGGAGGTCGGTGGTTCAAGTCCCGGTTTCAGCGTGGATTTAGTAAAGCGAGTTAGAGTAGTTGTGACATCACGAAAGTGATTAACAGAAATATGATAACTTTATATTATAGTTTTAGTCATCATACAGTAGGTGTTATTAGTATTGATTATTATTGTAAAAAAATGTAAATTTATAAATAAAACTTGATCCAACATGTTTAATAAACTCCATATATATATCCTCCATCACCACATACATGGAGTATGATTGAAACTGAAATTGGAAAGAAGAAGTTAAAGAATAAATGAAAGAAAAAAAAATTAGAAAAACCCCCAACATTGAGAAAGCTAATATCTTCTGGATTGATGAGTATGCTGTGTATTAGCAATCTACCAAAGGTAGACAGCCGCGATTGTATTTATTTAAAATATATGAACAATTTGTGTCTCTCTCTAATTATTATTGTAAAAAAATGTAAATTTGTAAATAAAACCTGATCCAACATGTTTAATAATAATAATAATATTGTTGTTCCCAGGGCATGTTTACACCGCGATAGGCGACTACCTGATTGTTACCATGTATTACATGAGAAATAATATTGTTCCCAGGGCATGTTTACACCGCGATAATCCTTCTATGTTTGCTATATCCTAGCCCTTAGATGATGTTGATTGTTACCATATGTATTAAGTTTTTTAAGTTATCATATTTGTGTTAATCAATTTTGTGATATCACAACTACTCAAACTCGCTTTACTAAATCTACGCTGAAACCGGGACTTGAACCACCGACCTCCAAGTTACAAGTCCGCCGCCTTATCGATCCAGCTACTGAGGTCGGGTTATTACATGAGAAATAAAACATATAATAATACTGTTCCCAGGGCATGTTTACACCGCGATAGGCGACTACCCGAACGCCCTGGCCTCGCACAAGCAGTGCGTCCAGCTGGTGAAGCAGATGGGCGACCGCCTGCAGGAGGCCCGCGAGATAGGCAACGTGGGCGTGGTCTATCTGGCCATGGGCGAGTTCGAGAGCGCCGTCGACTGCCACACGCAGCACCTGAGACTGGCGCGCCGGCTCGGCAACAAGGTAAGTTAAGTGGCAGAGAATGCCTAAGGCATTAACTTCGCCCCGGATTACAATACATTGTATATTTAAAATTTAAATATTTTTTTTTTCTTCTATATCTTATTTTGTAAATACCTATTGTTAATTTTTTTTTATCTTTGTTAATAATTTATTGTTGTATGTATTGTATATAAAATAAAGTGTAAAAAAAAAAAAAAAAATTAATAAAATAAAAACAAGGTAAAAACTGGTGAGGGGAAGTTTCATAGAGGATCTTCCTTTGGTTTTATTACTGAACAAGTTTTTATTCTATCCCGGTAGCTCCGTGGTAAAGGCGGCACTCTGTGAATCCAGAGATTCCAGAGGTCGCGGGTTCGAAACACAGCCGGGACATGACAAGTTATCCTCCCATTTGAGATTTTTACCACATAATAATGAGTCTTGGGCTTACTGCTGGAATACTGGGACTTTAATAGTCCTTATCGGGCAGTATAAATAAGGCGATATTATTATCTCTCTGATTTCGAATCCATCCATGTTCAATTTTATCACACGAACCTTTATTTAGATCTAATGTGACCAGTTGATTCTATTTGGTTTTACGTCCTGATTTGAATTAGTCATTATGTACATATAAATAATAATTTTAACAGTGAAAAAAATTAAAAAAAAAAACAATATATACAATAAAAATGAGAAAGAATAGAAAATATTTGAAAACATATGTCCTAACTAAAGGGCGGGGTTATTGCCTATGGCAATCTCTTCCACCCAACCCTTTCTATTACTAAACTTTCTATTACTACACAAGTTTTATTCGATCAAGTTTTAGTTACAATACATGGAGTACATAGAATATATTCTAAAAGATTCAAATTATTAAAACAAAACTTAATACCTTTCATCTGGTTTACCCAGGCAGGGTGAGGTTAATGTGGGTAGCTGGTACGATTCCCAGCGAATGGAGGGTAATACCCCCGTTCTGTTTACCTCAAGTCAGGACGCTAAAACCAAAAAGAATCAATGCACATGAAAGGAGCCTAGACATTGGATCTGAGCGTCCATATAATCCTCTCATCCACCGTGATTTAGGTATCAATACCTATCTCACGGACACGGAATAATTATATACCACCGTGATTTAGGTATCAATCAGTGGCGGCTCGTCGGGTGAAGACACTGAAGACATTTTCACCTAATTTTGAACAGTGAAAACACTAATCATAATCCCTTGAACATGGCACAATTGATCCAACTCAAAGAAAAAAAAAAAAAAAAAAAAAAAAAAAAAAAAAAAAGAGTAAGCTTTGTGTAAAATAGATCAATGCTGCTTAACATTTCATGTTACTTTCCAAGGAGAACACCAAATGTGAAGACAATTCGAAATTGTCTTCAGTTGTCCTTGAATCAACCAATCAGAGTTGAGTATTTCCAAGTAGGTATCATGAAATATTAGGCAAAAACTATATCTATGTAATATGCTACTGAGGACAGTCTTCAGTTGTATTCAGTTTACATTATCTACACGACCTCATACGAAATGTCACGAAGCCACATACCATGTGAGATGTCATGTGTTTTTGATATTAACATTGTTGCCAGTAGCATTATGCCAGACCTAGGAAACCAGTCAATGATTTAGCGCCTCCCATATCTAGCACAATCTTGTAATATTAAAAAAAATAAATAATAATAATAATTATAATAACGTAGGCGTTAGGAAAGCAGGATTTTGTGTCAGGAATTTTGTATATTATTTCTCATTTTTTGGGTTCTAGTTTTGTACATAGTTCCTAAACGATAGCCGATACCAATAAATTTTAACTATTTATGTATCTTGTCAACTATAGTCTTAAAAAGGACATCTCGATTGAAGTCAAATCTCGGATATAATTATTTAATGTAGGTACCGAAATTGAGCCAAATAAGATAATCTGGTATCTAGTTGTTCCAAGAAGTTTTTAAATAGGGACAATGGTGGTCCTGTTTAAGATCCTGATTAGGAACCACTTTAAAAAAAAATCATGAAATTAGACGTGTTGAAATGAAATTCTCAAGAGAAAATTCTGTTCAGGCGGTGTAGTATTATGTTTTAAAATAAATAAATACGTCTTACATGATTTGAGGGATTTCTTTAAATTTAAAATATAGCTCTTGAAGTTTGTAGAAATTTAGCTATGAAATTAACTTGGCAACATTGTATCTTTTATCTTTAGAATGTAAACAAAACTTGTTGTGCACTTTTTAAATTTTATTAGATTATTTTCAAATCTTTTCAACGGTAACCAAGTGACTTTTAATTAATTTGATACAGGATAGAAACATTATTCCTACCTGATCTGACCTGTGCTTTTCATAATAAGTTGAATATGAAGTAGCTATGTACTTCTTTTAGTGTCAGAAATAACATTATAATTATGCAGGTTGCAGGTAGCTAAGCACACAGCTTCCAGTGAATTACTTAAAATTATAAGGCAATATCTGTGTTTTTCATAAATAGTCATTTAAACATCAATGGTAACACAAATTTAAGCTGATTTTATATTTGTAGTAAGAATGTTTTCTTAGATTTATTTTGTAATCTGGTGGTGAATTTTCTTCCAGTTTTGGATTGTAATTTTTAGTCTTCAACTAACTTTCTTTCCTTCCCAGTTCTAACCCCTCTTTAAAATGTTGTACCTACCTATCTACTGAGGTATAATCCTAATATTTGTATTTTAATTCCTTTTTACCAACTTTTAGTTAATATTTTTTATTAAGATGAATAAATATTTTTTATTAAGATGAATAATTAATAACAATATTTCAAAGAAACAATGAGATTCCCACAAAATCATGGGGTTCAAACATTAAAAGTAACCCCATTCAGATTAAGAAGTAATGAGGATAAGAAAGATAATTATTATGATTACTGGATATCCAATTTCTCCAATTACTATAACCACCACTAAAAAAGTAAAGCAAATGCCTGCCCCACAGCCATACAGTTCAAGCCTGAATGGCTTATGAAAAATGAATGGCTGTGTACCAGCTCAAGTGTTGACAAATTGTTCTGCTGGCCTTGGTTATTTATTAAGTACCAAGTGTTCTCCAAAAAAAGTACCTATAAAAACTTCTATGATGCAAAACTGGTATGAGAGAAAACCATGCTCTGCAGGGAAACAGCCATAACTTACAATGGGCTGTGTTTATGAGACCATAAGAACTAAGATCTGATAAATTAATAAATTTTATTTTTTCAATACTTCTGGGTATAATTTGTCTTCACCTAGTCTTGAAGTCAGGAGCCGCCACTGGTATCAATATACCTATCTCACGGACACGGAATAATTATATACCACCGTGATTTAGGTATCAATACCTATCTCACGGACACGGAATAATTATATACCACCGTGATTTAGGTATCAATATACCTATCTCACGGACACGGAATAATTATATACCACCGTGATTTAGGTATCAATACCTATCTCACGGACACGGAATAATTATATACCACCGTGATTTAGGTATCAATACCTATCTCACGGACACGGAATAATTATATACCACCGTGATTTAGGTATCAATATACCTATCTCACGGACACGGAATAATTATATACCACCGTGATTTAGGTATCAATACCTATCTCACGGACACGGAATAATTATATACCACCGTGATTTAGGTATCAATATACCTATCTCACGGACACGGAATAATTATATACCACCGTGATTTAGGTATCAATACCTATCTCACGGACACGGAATAATTATATACCACCGTGATTTAGGTATCAATATACCTATCTCACGGACACGGAATAATTATATACCACCGTGATTTAGGTATCAATACCTATCTCACGGACACGGAATAATTATATACCACCGTGATTTAGGTATCAATACCTATCTCACGGACACGGAATAATTATATACCACCGTGATTTAGGTATCAATATACCTATCTCACGGACACGGAATAATTATATACCACCGTGATTTAGGTATCAATACCTATCTCACGGACACGGAATAATTATATACCACCGTGATTTAGGTATCAATATACCTATCTCACGGACACGGAATAATTATATACCACCGTGATTTAGGTATCAATACCTATCTCACGGACACGGAATAATTATATACCACCGTGATTTAGGTATCAATACCTATCTCACGGACACGGAATAATTATATACCACCGTGATTTAGGTATCAATATACCTATCTCACGGACACGGAATAATTATATACCACCGTGATTTAGGTATCAATACCTATCTCACGGACATGGAATTATTATATACCACCGTGATTTAGGTATCAATACCTGTCTCACGGACACGGAATTATTATATACCACCGTGAATTAGGTATCAATACCTATCTCACGGACACGGAATTATTATATACCACCGTGATTTAGGTATCAATACCTATCTCACGGACACGGAATTATTATATACCACCGTGATTTAGGTATCAATACCTATCTCACGGACACGGAATAATTATATACCACCGTGATTTAGGTATCAATATACCTATCTCACGGACATGGAATTATTATATACCACCGTGAATTAGGTATCAATACCTATCTCACGGACATGGAATTATTATATACCACCGTGATTTAGGTATCAATACCTATCTCACGGACATGGAATTATTATATATTATTTGAGTGCGCGATTAGCTCAGTGGTTAAGCACTCGCTTGCCATGCGGAAGGTCCCGGGTTCGAACCCCCGCGCCGACAAAAATTTGTATTCTTAATTTGGTTACAATTGTTTGTAAGGGATACCATCCGGTGCGCTCGTGTTGACCCAGCACCTAAATGGGAAGTATTGTGTCACTTCTCGCCCATCAGAGGGGAGGCATACTACGGGATGGGCAGGCTACAACACAGACCACAAGCGTCTACAGTAGCTCCTGTTTCATGGCTACGAAATAAAAAAGGCTGTGAAACACTCATCTTTTAAAAAGAAAAAAAAAAAAAAAAAAAAAAAAAAAAAAAAAAAAAAAATATACCACCGTGATTTAGGTATCAATACCTATCTCACGGACACGGAATTATTATATACCACCGTGATTTAGGTATCAATACCTATCTCACGGACACGGAATTATTATTATTATCTGCTTCCAGGTTGAAGAGGCGCGCGCCTACAGTAACCTAGGCTCCTCCCATCACTACCGGCGCAACTTTGCGCAGGCCATCGTGTTCCACGAGAATGTGCTGAGAATTGCGCAGGAGCTAGGCGACAGGGCGGTGGAGGCTAGGGCCTATGCAGGCCTGGGACATGCAGCTAGGTAAGTACATGCTATAGCTAGGTAAGTACATGCTATAGCTAGGTAAGTACATGCTATAGCTAGGTAAGTACATGCTGAGAAGTGGGCAGGAGCTAGGAGACAGGGCGGTGGAGGCTAGGGCCTATGCAGGTCTAGGACATGCAGCTAGGTAAGTACATGCTATAGCTAGGTAAGTACATGCTATAGCTAGGTAAGTACATGCTGAGAAGTGGGCAGGAGCTAGGTGACAGGGCTGTGGAGGCTAGGGCCTATGCAGGTCTAGGACATGCAGCTAGGTAAGTACATGCTATAGCTAGGTAAGTACATGCTGAGAAGTGGGCAGGAGCTAGGAGACAGCGCGGTGGAGGCTAGGGCCTATGCAGGTCTAGGACATGCAGCTAGGTAAGTACATGCTATAGCTAGGTAAGTACATGCTGAGAAGTGGGCAGGAGTTAGGAGATAGAGCGGTGGAGGCTAGGGCCTATGCAGGTCTGGGACATGCAGCTAGGACATGCAGCTAGGTAAGTACATGCTATAGCTAGGTAAGTACATGCTGAGAAGTGGGCAGGAGCTAGGAGACATTGCTGTGGAGTATGCAGGTCTGGGACATGCAGCTAGGTAAGTACATGCTATAGCTAGGTAAGTACATGCTGAGAAGTGGGCAGGAGCTAGGAGACATTGCTGTGGAGGCTAGGGCCTATGCAGGTCTAGGACATGCAGCTAGGTAAGTACATGCTATAGCTAGGTAAGTACATGCTGAGAAGTGGGCAGGAGCTAGGAGACAGCGCGGTGGAGGCTAGGGCCTATGCAGGTCTAGGACATGCAGCTAGGTAAGTACATGCTATAGCTAGGTAAGTACATGCTGAGAAGTGGGCAGGAGCTAGGAGATAGAGCGGTGGAGGCTAGGGCCTATGCAGGTCTGGGACATGCAGCTAGGACATGCAGCTAGGTAAGTACATGCTATAGCTAGGTAAGTACATGCTGAGAAGTGGGCAGGAGCTAGGAGACATTGCTGTGGAGTATGCAGGTCTGGGACATGCAGCTAGGTAAGTACATGCTGAGAAGTGGGCAGGAGCTAGGAGACATTGCTGTGGAGGCTAGGGCCTATGCAGGTCTGGGACATGCAGCTAGGTAAGTAGAATATAGAATAGAATAAAAATATAATTGTATTTCTCAATAAGAGTTTACAATAGAGGTTGGGATGCAAGTTAGTTAAACAATAATTCTAAAATTACATAATAAATTTAAAAAAAAAACTATTACTACATGCTATTATTTTGCAGTGCCACATTTTTTTCCCCCATCAGCTAGGTAAGTACATGATATACTTGGTTAGAATTACGCAAGAGGTAGGTCTGATTTTTTCAACTGTCCCATAATCTGTTTTTCTTTTTTAATTCGAGGTAGATACATTTTTTTTTGTTTCCGAAGTAATAGTGAGGAGACATTTCAGTCCATCTCACTAAAACTATTATTATTATTATTTAACACTTTATTGGTAAACTACAAGATACATTCTGCAACATATCACATGAAAAAAAAAGAACACAATAGGATAATGTAGTGAACCAAGGGCGAGGTTAAAGCCTTGGACTTTCTCTTCCACCGAACCCCATTAATTTTTTGTTTTTATTCGATCAATGTGGTTACGATGCTAGACTTTACGCTGCACCCTCAATGTAAACAATTTAGCGTATGTATCAGTGATCAGTGGATCAGATCCCACCTAATGCCTGGATTTGGTCGGGATCCTACCCAATGTATACATTTTTCTTCATCTGAGACTTTTGTGGTAGAAAATGCTTTAAGCATTAATCTCGCCTAATGGTTACCTTCCACTAAATATATTATCAAGCTCGCCGGTAGGCGAGCGCTCGTCAAGTAGCGCCAGCCAACCGACCTATATTAACACGAAACAGAGTTTATATGTATTTTGTTTTATTGTTTTCGTTATTATAATACCGACCTCAGAAGCTTGATCGATAAGGCGGCGGACTTGTAACCTGGAGGTCGGTGGTTCAAGTCCCGGTTTCAGCGTGGATTTAGTAAAGCAAGCTTCAGTAGTTGTGATATCACGAAAGTGACTAACACAAATATGATAACTTTAACTTTATTATCATAGGTATATATTTTATTTTGATACATCATCATCTTCTCGTTTTTAATCCAAGTTTGGAGACCTCAGGATTAAAAATGCATCTTCTGATTCAGTTCAATACTTTTCGTAGGATATGGGCAGTACTCATCAAAACGACATCTTGGATGGCAGACTCTTGATATATCCCAGGTATTTGTGATAGATTTGGAGTGTAAAGATTTTGGGATCACACCAAGAGCTCCAACCACAACAGGAATTATCTTGACTTTGAGGTTCCACATCCTCTCAATTTCTATTGCTAGATCTCGATATTTTAGCCTCTTCTCAGCTTCTTTCGTGATTGTATTATGATCACATGGTACTGAAACATCAATGATTAAACAAGTTTTATTTTTTAAATCTTTTATCATTTATTACTATTATTTTTTTTTTCTTCTCTTATATTGTATTTTAATTTGTAATTATTTATGTTGTATTTAATATGTCCAATTAATAAAGTGTAAATAAATAAACATTTTTAAAAAAAAACATGTCTCATCTCGGGCCTCAGGTGCGCGGGCGACTACTCGCAGGCGAAGCGCTGGCACGAGCGCCAGCTGGACATGGGCCTCGCCTGTCGGGACAAGGTGGGCGAGGGGCGCGCCTGCTCCAACCTCGGCATCGTGTACCAGTTGCTAGGCGACCACGACGCGGCCCTCAAGCTGCACCAGGCCCATCTGAGCATAGCCACGGGCCTCGGAGACCGGGCCGGCATGGGCCGCGCCTACGGGAACATCGGCAACGCGTACTCCGCCATGGGCTACTATCAGCAGGTAATTATTCCTCCGTTTAAATAATGACAGGGGCAAGGACTTCGATTGTTATACACCTCTCTTTAAATTTTGTTCATTAAAAAAAAAAAAAAAAAGAATGACTTCGCCAGTGTCAATCACAGTTGTTAAAATGTAAAATTTTGTATTTTGGAATAATTGTAACTGTAACTATGTCTTTTAATAAAATTAAATAAATAAACGCCCTCCATAAGGAGGAGGCCCATGCTCCGTAAGGGGGGGCCGAAGGGCTTATTATATATTATTATTATTATTGGGTGGAAGAGCTCACTCCAGTGAGAATCCTGCCATAAAAAAAGAAAGCCTATATAAAAAAAAAAAAAAAATGCTGTTGACCCACCCATGCTCTGACTCTCAGGCCATCAAGTACCACAAGCAGGAGCTGACCATTTCCAAGGAGGTGAAAGACAGGAACTCGGAGGCGTCCACGCATGGGAACCTGGCCGTGGCTTATCAAGCCCTGGGTGAGTCTTCGTGTGTGTGTGTGTGTGTGTGTGTGTGTGTGTGTGTGTGTGTGTGTGTGTGTGTGTGTGTGTGTGTGTCGCATGGGAACCTGGCTGTGGCTTATCAAGCCCTGGGTGAGTCTTCGTGTGTGTGTGTGTGTGTGTGTGTGTCGCATGGGAACCTGGCTGTGGCTTATCAAGCCCTGGGTGAGTCTTCGTGTGTGTGTGGTGTGTGTGTGTGTGTGTGTGTGTTTACGGATTAATAATTAGCCGAACGCGTAAAAGAAAAATTAATACTTAGCCGAACTTTACACAAATATCCAATACTTAGCCGAACCATGAGAGGTTCGGCTAATTCCTTTTTCCATTTTCATTGAAAATATAACTTTTTAAGTTTTCTGAGTGGTATTGGCGCATAGAGAATGAGTTGAAGAAATTGTATTAATAATTTGAAAAATAAATATTGGATAGTCTTTCTCATTTTACAAAAAATCCCAATAAAATTGATGTTCGTCTAAATATTGATTTTTCTTTTACGTATATTCTTACGCAGCAATAATTAGACGAACCAAAAATCAGTATCGAAGCTACGGTTTTTTTTTTGTTGAAACTTCGTTAATTTTTTTTTTGTTTCAACTGCTCGTCCCGACCTCTGGAAGTCCGAGATACTCTTTAAGTGTACTTTTGTATCTGTTTAATCCTGTAATATAATTTATAATTTACATTTATTATGTGTATTGGAAAATTTCCAGTAAATCTACTTTCTTTACCTCTGCAGCTGGAAAGTAATTCAAATAGAATTCTCGTATAAGTATGAGGATTTGAGGAATAATAAGGCTTTACAATAACCTCTACAAGTTGAACATAATTATACACTCAGCGAGTGCTCACTAAATCTACAAGTGGAACGACCCGTGATCATAAATTTTGATTTTGTTTCTTTTTTTTAAAAAAAAAAAAAAGGTGATTGTTTCAAGGACTTTTTTTATTTCTTAGCCATGAAACAGGAGCTACTATAGACCTTTGTGGTTTGTATTAATGGGCGAGAAGTGACTCATTACTACCCATTTAGGTGCTGGGTCATCACGAGAGCACCGGATGGTATCCCTTACAATCAACTATAACCAAATTTAGAATACAATTTTTTGTCGGCTCCAGCGATCGAACCCGCGGACCTTTTGTACGAGTGCTTAGCCACCGAGCTAATCGTGAGCTTGAATTTTTGCATTGATTGTTCTTAATATAATTTAGCTACCTCTTTTACCTGAAAAGTGGAATGAATGGAAGAGAAATTT
Organism: Bactericera cockerelli; assembly: GCA_024516035.1. Classification (NCBI taxonomy): domain Eukaryota; kingdom Metazoa; phylum Arthropoda; class Insecta; order Hemiptera; family Triozidae; genus Bactericera; species Bactericera cockerelli. The sequence goes on along the minus strand of CM044962.1, from coordinate 6,869,714 downwards.
GTTTAGATGAAACACAGCCCAAGCGGAATACCTGGATATGTAGACTGGATATGTAGAATACAGGAGCGATTCCACATATCCACATTTTTTTTTTTTTAATTGGGGTTTTAACGTCGCTTTCAACTATTTAGTTTGAATAATTTGAAACCTGCCAGACGAATGATAAATCTTTTTTCACATGTATGATTCTTTTGCTGCAAGTTAAAAGTGACTACCATATTATAATATTATGCCCAAGAGCGGTACCAAGTACTCGTACATAGTTACTATTTTTACTTTTAACGGGTGTATTATACTACTGAATACTATTTTTATTTTTGACTAGTGTATTGTACAGTTAAATACTATTTTTGGTTTTGACGGGTGTATTGTACTACTAAATACTATTTTTATTTTTGACGGGTGTATTGTACTACTAAATACTATTTTTACTTTTGACGGGTGTATTGTACTACTAAATACTATTTTTACTTTTGACGGGTGTATTGTACATCTAAATACTATTTTTACTTTTGACGGGTGTATTGTACTACTAAATACTAATTTTACTTTTGACGGGTGTATTGTACAGCTAAATACTATTTTTACTTTTGACGGGTGTATTGTACTACTAAATACTATTTTTACTTTTGACGGGTGTATTGTACAGCTAAATACTATTTTTACTTTTGACGGGTGTATTGTACTACTAAATACTATTTTTACTTTTGACGGGTGTATTGTACAGCTAAATACTATTTTTACACTGAGAAAAATGAAATTTAAAAATGTACGTAGAAAAAATTTAAGTTTAAAATACCTAAAATTGCATACTTGATGAGCATTGAAGGCAAAATGTCAAATATAATAAAATACCCCTTCAACTTTCGCTGAGTATGCAAACAAGTGGTTCCAAATGCTTGGTAAGGCTTTATTCACCACTGCCTATCTTCAGTTCAAATTTGAAAGAAATCCTTAAAAAAGAGGTTATATGTCGACATGTTTTGCTTAGGATTTGACTCGATCTGAGATTTTGGATGTTTTCAGAAATCGAATGAACTTATCTTTCGAACCGTACGTCCGATTTGAATGAACTAAAGTGTTATCGATATATCTAGTAGATTTTAAGATAAGCTGTTCTCGTTCATTTTCTGTCATTTTACATAAAGGGTTACTTTTTAATGGAAAACACTTTTGACGCACAACTGGGTTAAGAATGGCCTGGTTCATCAAAAAGTATGCATGCGATTTAAAAAAAAATCAACGATATTAGGCAGATCTTGCGAAACATTATCCAAAATTGGCATAAAAACATCAACATGTTATTTCATTGTGTCCATTTCTTATCAAAAATATCTATTTGGGCCTACCTCGAACTTTCAAAGGTCTGAAAACCTGGCAAAAATGCAAGCATCAAAAATCTGTGTTAGTCCATGCTTAATCGTTAGTTGAAAGCTATTGAATTCAACGTTTGTTTTTCAAAAACGCCTTCATATTATCATGTAATGCAATCATTTTGAAGGAGCCTTTGTGGGTTTCCTGTTGGCGGTACGGAAATTTTTTGGGAACCAAAAACGTATATTTTTGACTACTTCTCTCTAAAATTTAGTTTAAAATACCTAAAATTGCATACTTAATGAGAATTGAATGGAAAATGCAAATATGATAATTTACCCCTTCAACTTTCGCTGAATATGCAAACAAGTGGTTCCAAATGCTTGGTAAGGCTTTATTCACCACTGGCTATCTTCAGTTCAAATTTGAAAAAAATCCTTAAAGAAGAGGTTATATATGTCGACATGTTTTGCTTAGGATTTGACTCGATCTGAGATTTTGGATGTTTTCAGAAATCGAATGAACTTATCTTTCGAACCGTACGTCCGATTTGAATGAACTAAAGTGCTACCGATAGATCTAGTGGATTTTAAGATAAGCACCCAACTGGGTTAAGAATGACCTGGGTTATCAAAAACTATGCATGCGATTTCAAAAAAATAAATGTTGATGTTTTTATGCCAATTTGGGATAACGTTTCGCAAGATCTGCCTAGTTTCGTTTATTTTTTTAAAATCGCATGCATACTTTTTGATAACCCAGGCCATTCTTAACCCAGTTGTGCGTCAAAAAGGTTTTCCGTTAAAAAGTAACCCTTTATGTAAAATGACAGAAAATGAACGAGAACAGCTTATCTTACAATCCACTAGATCTATCGATAGCACTTTAATTCATTCAAATTGGACGTACGGTTCGAAAGATAAGTTCATTCGATTTCTAAAACATCCCAAATCTCAGAACGAGTCAAATCTTAAGCAAAACATGTCGACATATAAACTCTTTTTTAAGGATTTCTTTCAAATTTGAACTGAAGATAGGCAGTGGTGAATAAAGCCTTACCAAGCATTTGGAACCATTTGTTTGCATACTCAGCGAAAGTTGAAGGGGTATTCTAAAATATTTGACATTTTGCCTTCAATATCAAGTATGCAATTTTAGGTATTTTAAACTAAATTTTAGAAAGAAATAGTCAAAAATATACGTTTTTGGTTCCCAAAAAATTTCCGTACCGCCAACAGGAAAGCCACAAAGCCTCCTTCAAAATGATTGCATAACATGATAATATGAAGGCGTTTTTGAAAAACAAACGTTGATTTCAATAGCTCTCAACTAACTATTAAGCATGGACTAACACAGATTTGATGCTTGCATTTTTGCCAGGTTTTCACACCTTTGAAAGTTCGAGGTAGGCCAAAATAGACATTTTTGATAAGAAATGGACAGAATGAAATAATATGTTGATATTTTTATGCCAATTTGGGATAATGTTTCGCAAGATCTGCCTAATATCGTTAATTTTTTTGAAATCGCATGCATACTTTTTGATAACCCAGGCCATTCTTAACCCAGTTGTGCGTCAAAAGTGTTTTCCGTTAAAAAGTAACCCTTTATGTAAAATGACAGAAAATGAACGAGAACAGCCTATCTTACAATCCACTAGATCTATCGATAGCACTTTAGTTTCATTCAAATCGGACGTACGGTTCGAAAGATAAGTTCATTCGATTTCTAAAAACATCCAAAATCTCAGAACGAGTCAAATCTTAAGCAAAACATGTCGACATATAACCTCTTTTTTAAGGATTTCTTTCAAATTTGAACTGAAGATAGGCAGTGGTGAATAAAGCCTTACCAAGCATTTGGAACCATTTGTTTGCATACTCAGCGAAAGTTGAAGGGGTATTTTACCATATTTGACATTTTGCCTTCAATGCTCATCAAGTATGCAATTTTAGGTATTTTAAACTAAATTTTAGAAAGAAATAGTCAAAAATATACGTTTTTGGTTCCCAAAAAATTTCCATACCGCCAACAGGAAAGCCACAAAGGCTCCTTCAAAATGATTGCATAACATGATAATATGAAGGCGTTTTTGAAAAACAAACGTTGATTTCAATAGCTCTCAACTAACTATTAAGCATGGACTAACACAGATTTGATGCTTGCATTTTTGCCAGGTTTTCACACCTTTGAAAGTTCGAGGTAGGCCAAAATAGACATTTTTGATAAGAAATGGACAGAATGAAATAATATGTTGATATTTTTATGCCAATTTGGGATAATGTTTCGCAAGATCTGCCTAATATCGTTAATTTTTTTGAAATCGCATGCATACTTTTTGATAACCCAGGCCATTCTTAACCCAGTTGTGCGTCAAAAGTGTTTTCCGTTAAAAAGTAACCCTTTATGTAAAATGACAGAAAATGAACGAGAACAGCCTATCTTACAATCCACTAGATCTATCGATAACACTTTAGTTCATTCAAATCGGACGTACGGTTCGAAAGATAAGTTTATTTGATTTCTGAAAACATCCAAAATCTCAGATCGAGTCAAATCTTAAACAAACATGTCAACATATATAACCTCTTCTTTAAGGATTTTTTTCAAATTTGAACTGAAGATAGCCAGTGGTGAATAAAGCCTTAACAAGCATTTGGAACCACTTGTTTGCATATTCAGCGAAAGTTGAAGGGGTAATTTATCATATTTGCATTTTCCATTCAATTCTCATTAAGTATGCAATTTTAGGTATTTTAAACTAAATTTTAGAGAGAAGTAGTCAAAAATATACGTTTTTGGTTCCCAAAAAATTTCCGTACCGCCAACAGGAAACCCACAAAGGCTCCTTCAAAATGATTGCATAACATGATGATATGAAGGCGTTTTTGAAAAACAAACGTCGAATTCAATAGCTCTCAACTAACGATTAAGCATGGACTAACACAGATTTTTGATGCTTGCATTTTTGCCAGGTTTTCACACCTTTGAAAGTTCGAGGTAGGCCAAAATAGACATTTTTGATAAGAAATGGATGGAATGAAATAATCTGTTGATGTTTTTATGCCAATTTGGAATAATATTTCGCAAGATCTGCCTAATATCGTTGATTTTTTTGAAATCGCATGCATAGTTTTTGATAACCCAGGCCATTCTTAACCCAGTTGTGCGTCAAAAGTGTTTTCCGTTAAAAAGTAACCCTTTATGTAAAATGACAGAAAATGAACGAGAACAGCCTATCTTACAATCCACTAGATCTATCGATAGCACTTTAGTTCATTCAAATCGGACGTACGGTTCGAAAGATAAGTTCATTCGATTTCTGAAAACATCCAAAATCTCAGATCGAGTCAAATCTTAAACAAAACATGTCAACATATAACCTCTCTTTAAAGATTTCTTTCAAATTTGAACTGAAGATAGGCAATGGTGAATGAAGCCTTACCAAGCATTTGGAACCACTTGTTTGCATACTCAGCGAAAGTTGAAGGGGTATTTTATCATATTTGACATTTTGCCTTCAATTTTCATCAAGTATGTAATTTTGGGTATTTTAAAGTAAAGTGATTCAGTAAAAAAATCTCTGATTCTAGCGATAATAAAAGTAGAAAAATTTGAATGCCATTCACGAGGAAGTATTGTGTCCATAATTGGCAGTGCATTTTATTCTCTTTCTATTAAATGGATCTGATCATACCAACATTGCCCATTGCTTTATGAATTATTATAGCATTCAACAATCTCGAACTCACAACCAAATGACTAATATTCATGTATAGGTATATAGCAGTATTTTCCCTTCTTCTGTGGAGGGTCTGTGGGGAGGTCATAGTTGTTAACACATAATAAAGGATCAAGTTTTGTTTAGGTTTAAAAGTGCAGATCTCTTGTATTTAATGGCCTTCTTATAAAAGGGGATACCTACCACGCTCCAAAGGCAAAGTACAAATGCAACTCATATAAATAAAAAAAGGTTGTGTTTCACTAAATTCAGACCGTTAGAAATAAAAACAAAGGGAGAATGGAGGTAATTATATACAGGGTCTTCATAAAGTCTCACCCAGGACTAGGTTTCTCGAAAACGACTCAGAATATCAAAAAACGCAAAAACCCGTATTCCTTTATATTTAGGGGGATTGATTTTCAGCCAAAAAAAATTTGCCTACACGGCCCCAGTCAGGCTGGGCATGGACCAACTTTAAAATCTTAAATAGAATGGTATGTTTTGTGGCATATTGTTTTAAAGGTCTTATTGAGAGAAGTTTATTACGATAAATTTCAGTGTGCTACGACTTACCGTTCTTGAGATACAGGGTCGGACGTCCTGCGTAATATCCATATATTTTGACCTATAACTCGTTAACCGTAAATTATGGAGAAAATTTTTCATGGTAATAATAACTCCTTATGACAAGACCTTTCTAACAAGTTATAACTCGACATACTCTGTTGATGTTAGTTTCTGGTCGGTTTCGTCAGCCAGCCGGACGAACAGTCGAAAAAAATTTAACGAAAAAACAAATCAAGTTTTAACTTGTTCGAAAGTTCTTGCCATAAGGAGTTATTATTACCATGAAAAATTTTCTCCATAATTTACGGTTAACGAGTTATAGGTCAAAATATATGGATATTACGCAGGACGTCCGACCCTGTATCTCAAGAACGGTAAGTTGTAGCTCACTTAAATTTGTTGTAATGAACTTTTCTTAATAAGACCTTTAAAACAATATGCCACAAGACATACCATTCTATTTAAGATTTTAAAGTTGGTCCATGCCCAGCCTGACTGGGGCCGTGTAGGCAAATTTTTTTTGGCTGAAAATCAATCCCCCTAAATATAAAGGAATACGGGTTTTTGCGTTTTTTGATATTCTGAGTCGTTTTCGAGAAACCTAGGCCTGGGTGAGACTTTATGAAGACCCTGTATATTGTACAGTTTGCCGACTTTACAACTTCTTATTCCTTTCGAGATTTTGACGAAATTTTTTACACATATAGGTATAGGAGACGTATTGTAGGTGGTCCCATTTTAAATTCATTAACTTCGCACTATCACTTGTTGGTGATACAGACCATGTGCCTGACCACTATATTTTTACTTAAACGCTTATATCTCTTGAACAATACACCCAATTGTCACGAAATTATGTATGTATATTGTATATGCTGGGAGTTAGCGTTCTCATTGTGCATTTATAGCTAAATCATAAGCTTTGATATTTAGGAAATCCAATTTTTTTTACAAAAAAGTGCAAAAATAACGTCTATGACTTGCCGATACACAATTTTTTGTAGAGTTGGGTTTGTAGGAAAAACGGTATTCTACCATAATATATAACATATAAAATTTGAAGAAAATCGGTTAAGCGGTTTTAGATATAATAACACTCTATATTGGAAGGTAAGATATCTATACTTATATAAGAGAGTTTCACTCACTGACTGACTCACTCACTCACTGATTCATCACTGTTTCTCCGAACTGGTAAGTCCTAGGAAGCTGAAATTTGGGAGGTAGCTTTGTCTTATAGTCTAGATGTGCAATAAGACAGAATTTTTCGAAATTCCCACTACAACACCTGCCATTGGCGAAAAAGGATTTTTTGCTTCTAGCGGGCCATGCTTCGGCCCGCAAAGCGGGCGACAGCCCGCTAGTAATAGATATAATAAACCACCAGGCGAGGTTGATACTCAAAGCATTTTCTACCACCTTAACCCTCAGAGTCTTATTATTTTGTGGTTACAAACTCAAATAAATGAGGAAAATTCATGCACTGGGTGGGATTCGAACCAACGGATCCCTACACTACCTAGATCACCAGACTAGCGCTTTAACCACTTGACTACCAGTGCACCGTACAAGAGATACAATGGAGTTTTATTTTATTTTTTAAAGATGAGTGTTTAACAACCTTTTTTATTTCGTAGCTATAAACAGGGGCTACTGTAGAAGCTTGTGGTCTGTGTTGTAGCCTGCCCATCCCGTAGTATGCCTCCACTCTGATGGGCGAGAAGTGACACAATACTTACCATTTAGGTGCTGAGTCAACACGAGCGCACCGAAAGGTATTCCCTACAAACAACTGTAACCAAATTTTGAATACAAATTTTTGTCGGCGCGGGGGTTCGGATCCGGGACCTTCCGCATAGGAAGCGAGTGCTTAACCACTGAGCTTAAGTATAAAATCTCAAAATTGCCACGTGTATACAATGTAAACCAATCACGAGGAAGTATTGTGTTAATAATTTATTGACAGTGTATTACTTCCGAGAAATTTCTAATATTAGAAACTAATATTTCTAATATTAGAAATATTAGTATTGTGTTCGTTTCTGTAAAAAAAAAAAAAACATTTTTTTGCTCTGAGCAATTTTGGTTTTGTGTCCGTCTGTCGGTCTATTAAAAATATTCCTTGTAACGCGCAAATCTCGGAAACTACTCAATGGATTTTGATTAAAATTTCCTACGTGTATATAATGTGAAATAATCACGAGGAAGTATTGTGTCCATAATTGGCAGTGTTTTTTATCTTCAAATTATTTCGATGATTATTATTTTGTTTTACCAAGAGTTGTGTATAATAATTTCCTGAGAACTTATAAGTTTCATTCCTATTATAATTATATTAGAAAATTTAGGAAGTAATAGTAGGACCTGACTCATCTGACCAAACTTATCACACGTAAAGTTTCGTTCCATTAAGTAGATAATGCCTTGATTTAATCATTTCATTTTCCTGCCCGAGCAAAGCTATGTTAAGACAATAATATACTTTTCAATTATTTATTTTTTTAAAAGCGACGTTAAACCCCACTTTTAACTGCATGGTCATATGACGACGGGGGTTTTACCCTCTTTTCACAGGAAACAAAAAAAAACCGATATCCACATAAACCTCACCCAGCCTTTGTTGGGCCGGAATACCAGCATCACGAAGATGTACGTTGCTCAACTTCGGTGATCCTACAAGAACCGGTGCCTTCAACGCTGGCTCAAAAATCGTTAATGTTCGGTTAAGTACTATTTTTTCATTTGCGTGTTCTGCTAAGTATCAAACGCGAAAATGGTTCGGCTAAGTATTGCTGAATGAGGAAATTTTAGAGACCGGCACTGGTCGCTTCGCACTCGGGAATTAGCAGAACGTTAGAATTTTTCAATTATTTTCGAAATGGTTGAGAATTGTAAAAAAAACCGAAAAGTGTGTATCTCTTAAATTAAAATTGCTAGCAATTGATATAAACCTTATTCAAATCGGACAAACTTTTCTTAAGTTCGGCTAAGTCGCAACGCGAAAATGGTTCGGCTAAGTATTGCTGCGTGAGGATGTGTGTGTGTGTGTGTGTGTGTGTGTGTGTGTGTGTGTGTGTGTGTGTGTGTGTGGTGTGTGTCGCATGGGAACCTAGCCGAGGCTTATCAAGCCCTGGGTGAGTCTCCGTGTGTGTGTATGTTGCCATATTCTGACAAACCGTTCTCGAAATATAGGCCAGTTTGCTACATTATCAATATCCACTATGATTGATTTTGCTCGGGATTTTGAAATTTACTGCGATGATGGTTGTGTGTGTATGTGTGTCCTCGTAAAACTCGAGAACCACAAGTCGGATTGAGCAGGTGACCTGGATTTGAATCCCGGTGGGGTCGGATTTTTGTTGGGTTCTGTACTTGGTATGTCGGGGCCTAGTGAGTGAGTGAGATAGAGGAAAGAGAGAGATCTTAATCTTTCCCCAGGCACCACACAGAAAGTAATTTTTATCAAGATTTTATGGTTCTGCGGGCACTCATTTATCGTCTGTCCCGGTAGCTCAGTGGTAAAGGCGGCACTCTGTGAATCCACAGGTTCCAGAGGTCGTGGGTTCGAAACCCAGCCGGAGCATGACAAGTTGTCCTCCCGTTTTGGGATTTTTACCACACAATAATATGTCTTGGGCCTACTGCTGGAACAATGGGACTTTAATAATCCTTATCGGGCAGTATAAATAAGGCGATATTATTATTATTATTATTTGGCTCTTCTTCACATGGCTTCTCTATTACTGCTATGGTGTTATATTCTGGGAAGTACCGGGTGCACACCGTGCACCTGAGGTACTTCTCTTCTATTGTTATTATTTAATGCTGTTCTTACAGTACTTTCCGCACTATTTGGGCGGTGCTCAACACAACAGCCTTCTGCAATGCCAACAAGTTGTGGGTTCCTGGGAGTTCTTTGACTGCCTCGCAGGTTTTGTGCGAGATCAGTCCTGTGCCTCCAATCACTACTGGAATTTACAGTTGTTTTCATGCTCCACAGTTTTTGTATTTCTACTTGGAGATCTTTATATTTTAAGCGTTTTTCTGCTTCCTTCTGAGTGATGTTGTAGTCAGAAGTTATTATTATTTATTGAATATTCCAGGGGCGCATGACATGGCGCTGCTGCACTACCGCGCTCACCTCAACATAGCTCGCGAGCTCAAGGACACGGCGGGGGAGGCCTGTGCCCTGCTCAACCTGGGGAACTGCCTCAGCTCACGCGCAGAGTTCTCGCAGGCCGTGCCCTACTACGAGAACTATCTCATGCTCTCTCAGGTATTATTATTATCTCATGCTCTCTCAGGTAATATTATATCTCATGCTCTCTCAGGTATTATTATATCTCATGCTCTCTCAGGTATTATTATTTCTCATGCTCTCTCAGGTATTATTATATCTCATGCTCTCTCAGGTATTATTATTATCTCATATCTCATGCTCTCTCAGGTATTATTATATCTCATGCTCTCTCAGGTATTATTATTATCTCATGCTCTCTCAGGTATTATTATATCTCATGCTCTCTCAGGTATTATTATTTCTCATGCTCTCTCAGGTATTATTATATCTCATGCTCTCTCAGGTATTATTATATCTCATGCTCTCTCAGGTATTATTATATCTCATGCTCTCTCAGGTATTATTATATCTATGCTCTCACAGTATTATATCTCATGCTCTCTCAGGTATTATTATATCTCATGCTCCTCAGGTATTATTATAGAATATCTCATGCTCTCTCAGGTATTATTATATCTCATGCTCTCTCAGGTATTATTATATCTCATGCTCTTCAGGTATTATTATATCTCATGCTCTCTCAGGTATTATTATATCTCATGCTCTCTCAGGTATTATTATCTAATATCTCATGCTCTCTCAGGTATTATTATATCTCATGCTCTCTCAGGTATTATTATATCTCATGCTCTCAGGTATATTACTATCTCATGCTCTCTCAGGTATTATTATATCTCATGCTCTCTCAGGTATTATTAAATCTCATGCTCTCTCAGGTATTATTATATCTCATGCTCTCTCAGGTATTATTATATCTCATGCTCTCTCAGGTAATTATATATCTCATGCTCTCTCAGGTATTATTATATCTCATGCTCTCTCAGGTATTATTATATCTCATGCTCTCTCAGGTATTATCTATAATATCTCATGCTCTCTCAGGTTTATTATTATCTATTCTCAAAAACTCATCTTCTCAGGTATTATTATATCTCATGCTCTCTCAGGTATTATTATTCTCATGCTCTCTCAGGTATTATATATCTCATGCTCTCCAGGTATTATTATATCTCATGCTCTCTCAGGTATTATTATATCTCATGCTCTCTCAGGTATTATATAGATATCTCATGCCTCTCAGTATTATCTACTCATGCTCTCTCAGAATATATCTCATGCTCTCTCAGGTATTATATATCTCATGCTTCTCAGTATTATTATATCTCATGCTCTCTCAGGTATATTTATACCTATCTCATGCTCTCTCAGGTATTATTATATCTCATGCTCTCTCAGTATTATTATATCTCATGCTCTCTCAGTATAATTACTCACGAGGAATATATCCATGCTCTCTCAGGATTATCTCATGTCAGAAATATCTCATGCTCTCTCAGGTATTATATATCTATCCCAGGAACTATCTCATGCTCTCTCAGTATTATTATATCCATCTCTCTCAGTTTATATCTACTCTATATATCTCATGCTCTTCAGGTATTATTATATCTCATGCTCTCTCAGTATTATTATTCTATGTTTCTCCAGAAATTATATATCTCATGCTCTCTCAGGTTTATTTATCTATCTCTCAGGAAAACCTCTCAATATGCTCTCTCAGGTATTTATCTAGCTCAGATACTATCTCATGCTCTCTCAGGTATTATTATATCTCATGCTCTCTCAGGTATTATCTAGCTCCAGAAATATCTCATGCTCTCTCAGGTATTATTATATTCATGCTCTCTCAGTTTATTATATCTCATCCATAGATTAATATATATCTCATGCTCTCTCAGTAATTATATCTCCTCCCAGGATACTACTCTTAGGTAATTAATTATTTCTCTTATTATATCTATCTCATGCTCTCTCAGGTATATATTATTATCTCATGCTTTCAGTTATTTCTATAGAAATACTCATGCTCTCTCAGGAAATCCATGTTGGTATTTCTATTCAAAATCTCTCTCCAGGTATCATATATATTCTTACGAATCATCCTCAGGTATTATTATATCTCATGCTCTCTCAGTATTATCTAATAAGAAAACTTCTCACATGACTCCAGTATTATTACATACGAGGAACTAATCTCATGCCTTCAGGTATTATAATCTCATGCTCTACTCAGGATATCTTCAATCTACATGCTCTAGGATTATATCTCATGCTCCCAGTGTATTAGTACTATTCTCATGCTCTCTCGGTATATATATTCATGCTCTCAGGTAATTATATTCATCTGCTCTCTCGTATTATTATACCATGCTCTCCAGTATATTCTATCTATGTCCTCAGAATTATACTCAGCTCTCTCAGTCCTAGTATGTATCATTTTCATATTAATTATAGACATATTATAAAATATTCTACAAGTCAACTAGATTTATAAAATCTCCCAGGTCCAACACAGATCAGTCCTTTCTTAGGATATTTCTAATCCAAGAAGACATTTTTAATCAGTATTTTTAATCAAGATCCAAATCCAGATCCATCCTTCAATCCAGAGGACAGATCAGTCTTTCTAATCCAAATCAAATCCAGTCCATTTTAATAAATAATCATCTTTTAATCAAGACAATCAGTCATTTCTATTACACTGGAACTGGATATAATAGAACAAAGGGACAGCGAAAAATCTTTTATTTGTGTTTGTTCTTGTATTCTTGTCCTGCAAAATCTATTATTTGTTTGTCATCTTCCTCAAGAATCTATTATTTGTTTGTCTGTTCTTTTCCTGCAAAATCTATTTTGTTTTTCTGTTCTTGTCCTGCAATCTATATTGTTTGTTCATTTGCTTTGAGAATAGGCTATGTTGTATTACCTCCTTCTAATGAATTCCACTAATATTTTTTCTATCTCCTCCCAGGAACTACATTTGGAATTTAATTTTTTTTTTAAATAATATTTTTCTAAATCTCCTCCCAGGAACTACATTTGGATTTAATTTTTTTAAATAATATTTGCCAAATCTCCTCCCAGGTACTGCATTGGATTTATAATAATTTTTCTAAATCTCCTCCCAGAACTGCATTTGGATTTTAATTTTTTTTTTTTTAATAATATTTTTTCTAAACTCTCCCCCCAGGAACTGCACGACATAGAGGGGAGGCGCGCGCTGTCACCTGCTAGCACGCCACTACTGTCTGGGCCACTACCGCGAGCGGTGCGCTACTACGACCAGGACCTGCTCCTACCAGGATCGCAGGACAGAGCACCTGGGCCGCGCCTACTGCAACCTGGCCTCGCCCACTCCGCGCTCGGCAACCTGGACACCGCCCGGAGTGCCGAAGTATTTCCCCGTAGACAGCTTTTTTTTTATATAAAAAAAAAGTATTTCCTCGTAAACAGCTTTTTATAATAATTGTCCAAACGGTTATCTTACTTGGGTTAATCACAATAATGAATGATATTTTTATTTTATTTATTTACACTTAATTTTTTTTTTTTACAAAACAATCATCAAGAAAAAATTAATAATAATAAATTTAAAAAAAAAACTTAGTAGTATGAACAAAAAAAATAATATAAAGATCAATATTAATTTTAATCACAATTGTTTTGTAATCTGCGGTGAAGTTAATGCCTTAGGCATTCTCTGCCACTTAACCCCGATTTAATTTCGTGATTTAATTCGACTAATTTGCGTGGTTTAATTACCTTCTTTGCATGGTTTAATTTACCAATTCATGTGGTCTAATTGAACTATATTTTGTGTTGCGATTAACGCGTCTCTGTGATTCAAGTTTCCTAATTGGTGTGTTCATTCTCTGCCACTTCACCCGGGGTTAAGTGGCAGAGAATGCCTGAGGCATTAACTTCGCCCCGGATTACAAAACAATTGTTATTAAAAAAATAATATTGATCTTTATTCTTTTTGTACATACTTCTAAGTTAATTTTTAATTATTGTTATTTTTTTGTTGTTATTGATGATTGTTTTGTAAAAAAAATAAAGTGTAAATAAATAAATAAAAGGTCACAGGCATCACAGTAACTCATTTTCTTTTTTCAAGTTTTTACATTATATTTTAATATGTTATTGTCTTTTGTACATATAATTTTGATGTAAATAAATTATAATTGAGTGAGTAGGTATTTTGAAAAAAAAAAAAAAAAAATGTGGTCTAATTAAACTATATCTTGTGTTGTGATGAACGAGTCTCTTGTGATTCAAATTTTCCTAATTGGTGTGTTTATTTGCCCCCCCCCCTCCGCGGGCGCCAGGCATCGCCCACATGATGAAGAACCTCCCGGGCAAGTTCCGCGCCCTGGGCAACATAGGCGACGTGCTGATCAAGCTCGGGGACTCGGCCGAGGCCATCAAGATGTACACGAGGCAGCTGGCCTGGTCCCGGCACGGCCGAGACAGGAGCCTCGAGGCGGCCTCGTACGGGGCCCTGGGCCTCGCCTACCGCATGCTGCGCTGCTACGACAAGGCGCTCGGGTTCCACACGCAGGTGAGGAATTGTTTTTTTTTTTTTCAATTTTCAATTTATTTATTTATTTAGAATATCTACGGATTCAACGGGATCTAACCCATTTAACAATAATCAATTGACCCTACAAAAAGAAAAAAAAAAAAAAAAAACTTAAAACTTAAAGTTACACAAATAAACATAAAATACAAAATAAATGTAAATTGCATTACAAAACAGAGGAAATTCCAATTATAAATATAATTATTTATTTATTATTATTATTTTCTTGAATTTCTATTTATTTCCTTTAAGTCCCAGCTCCTGTCCCGGTTCCACACTCAGGTGAGGAATTGTTTTTTTTCTTTTTTTTCAATTTTCAATTTATTTGTAGTGCATTACAAAACAGAGGAAATTGCAACTAAAATAAAAATATATTTTTTTTTTCAAATTTCAATTTATTTATTTAAAGTGCATTATTACAAAACAGAGGAAGTTCCAACTATAAAAATATAATTATTTAATTTATTTTTTTCAATTTTCAATTTATTTATGTAAAGTGCATTCATTACAAAACAGAGGAAATTCCAACTATACTATTATTATTTAATTTAATTTTTTTTTTCTCAATTTTTCATTTATTTCTTTAAAGTGGATTATTATTATTATCTGACTTGGTTGCAGGGTTTTCCGTGAAACCCTTACAATTAAGACTGCGACCTAATTATTGTGTAGTAATTAGTACTGCGACCTAAAAAGTAATTAGTACTATTGTGACCAGTTGATTCTATAAAATACCTGAAGTAATGTATGTTATACGGTTCCGGGTACATTAGTTATAGGAGGGGGAGAGGAGGATTTTAGTGGGTATTGGGCACAGATTTCTGCTCATTAGCCCCGCACATCGTTTTGAATTGGTTATAAAATTTACCTCCTCTCCATAATAATAATAAAAAAAAAGTTGATTCTATTTGGTTTTAACGTCCTGACTAAGATAGATAGACAGGACGGGGGTTTTACCCTCCATTCTATTAAAGAAAAAGACCAAGACTGATGATCAAGCTCGGGGACTCGGCCGAGGCCATCAAGATGTACAGCCGGCAGCTGGCCTGGTCCCTGCACGGCCGCGACAGGAGCCTCGAGGCGGCCTCGTACGGGGCCCTGGGCCTCGCCTACCGCATGCTGCGCTGCTACGACAAGGCGCTCGGGTTCCACACTCAGGTGAGGAAGCATTTTTTTTTTTTTTTTTTTTTTTTTTTTTTTTTTTTTTTTTTTTTTTCAATTTATTTATGGTGTGAGGAAGCTAATGCCGTACTTTTCTTTCTAACCAAAGTTAACCAAACGGGAATAAAATGAACCAAACTGGAAGCAAGTCATTTTTCTTTTGGAAGAGGAAAAATTTCCACTTCCAAAATTAACCAAAGTGGAAGTAGAAAATTCTTGCTTCCAGTTCTTTTATAGGTTAAGTCCATTGTTTATCTTTAAAAGGAAACCAAACGCATTTTTCTTTCACGAATGACCTTGGAATAAAATGGAAATATTTGGAAAAAACGTAACCTGGAAAAAAATTTTGGTTAGAAAGAAAAATACGACTATAATGTTTCATCCAAGACCTCGGGAACCTCCTCACAGCTGTATCAGGCGCAGTGATGTACAAATACTCGGGTATTTATTTTTGGGGTAAATACCCGGGTATTTACCCCAAGTTGGGGTATTTACCCATTTTAGCACATTTCCTTGCCAATATACACATAAAACATCTTCTCCTATTCCTGATCCCTCCCTCTGTGATATAAACATTAAAATGTTGATCATGAAGGTTAGGATTTACAGAACTAATTATAAAAAATGTATTTTTAGGTAATTAGTCATATATTACTCATACTTGTTCTGCCATGCCTTATTCTGCTCAAGTAGGGCTTTTAGATTGCAGCCTCCATTTGCCCTGGTTCTAATTACTTACCTAAAATTACTCAAACAAATAAACATATCACAGGAAATGTAAAGGACCACATTCAGAAACAGAAAACTTTTATTTTTTTAAATTGAAATTAAATCACAAATAATAAAAAGTAGGTGCTTCCTACCCACCACTTGAAATTTTATAGAGCTCAAGTCAGAAAAACTTTATTTGGGCAGGAATATTCGAAAACGCAGTTTTAAAGACTTCGGGAATTTACCCGACCCCTGGGGTAAATACCCGGTAAATACCCAATTTTTATTTACCTTCCCGCGGGTGTTTACCCCCCCGGTACATCACTAATCAGGCGACAAAAGAAGTCATGAGTTTTTACGACAAAGAATCACGATTGCAATTCAGAAAAGCAATGCCGCCTGTGAAATGGGCACAATAACTTATTCCTCTAGCATGGAGGAAATTTTTTTACATTTTGTAAATTGTATGTATTGAAATAATATAAATATATTTATTAATGTAAAGTGCATTACAAAACAGAGGAAATGCCAACTTTAAATATAATTATTTAATATTTTTTTCTTTCAAATTTCAATTTATTTCTTTAAAGTGAACTATTAGCTCCTGTCCCGGTAGCTCAGTGGTAAAGGCGGCACTCTGTGAATCCAAAGATTCCAGAGGTCGTGGGCTCGAAACCCAGCCGGGACATGACAAGTTATCCTCCCATTTGGTATTTTTACCACATAATAATATGTCTTGGGCTTACTGCTGGAATAATGGGGGTTTAATAGTCCTAATCGGGCAGTATAAATTATTATTATTATTATTATCTGACCTGGTTGGAGGGTTTTCAGTGAAACCCTTACAATTAAGACTGCGACCTAATTATATCTATTGTGACCAGTTGATTCTATTTGGTTTTAACGTCCTGACTGAGATGATAGTCAGGACGGGGGTTTTACCCTCCATTCGCTGGGAATCGTACCAGCTACCCACATCAACTTCACCCAGCTTGGGTAGGGCCGGAAATGCCAGCCTCACGTGTTTGGATGGAACAGAATTTTCGTCGAAAAGTCTGCCCTGACCGGGAGTTGAACTCGGGAACTCTGGACTACTGGCAGTAGTCACAACCATTACGCCACGGAGGCTGGCTTGTGAATTATGAAACAGGAAAATTTCAACTCTTTTTTCTCTAACTCTCTTTTCTTGATATGAAGAAGAAGAAGAAGAAGAAGAAGAAAAAAAAAAAAAACAAAATATATACATACGAGTATGTCCTAACTAAAGGGCGGGGTTATTGCCTATGACAATCTCTTCCACCCAGCCCTATCTTACACAGTACGCAATCTGTGACTTAGCCCCACAGAGGTATTACAAAAACGTCTATTAAAAGTTAATCACTTTCGTGCTATCACAACTACTCAAACTCGCTTTACTAAATCTTTGCTGAACTTGGGAATTGAACCACCGACCTCCAGGTTAGAAAAGGCGGCGGCCTTATCGATCAAGCTACTGAGGTCGGTAAAAACGTCCATTAATTCCGCCCTTAGAATGTCTCCTGGAGGTGATTCTGAAATTTTCTATTAAAAAAAAAGACTAAGGGCGGAATAAATAGACGTTTTCGTAATACCTCTGTGGCGCTAAGTCACGGATTGCGTACTGTGTAAGATAGGGAAAACCGACACTTACCAACGACTTAAGTTATCGATGTTGTCTATTAATTTCGCCCTAAGACGCCCTGACGCCCTTTATACTATAGAGAGGTAAGTTGATGGCATGAATATTCAGAACTATTACCTGCTGATGAGAGCAAATAAGCTCGAAACAGCTGTCCAGGTTCGTTCTGATATTCATGTACATCTAGTACAACTTCTCACTTTTCTGTTTATACTGATACAAGACCCCCTCGCTCTGTTCTCAGGAGCTGACGGTCCGTCAGGAGAGCCAGGACCTGAAGGGCGAGTGTCGCGCCCACGGGAACCTCGGGGCGGTCCACATGAGTCTCGGGAACTACACCAACGCCATCAAGTGCTACCAGGAGCAGCTGGAGAGAGCCAAGGAGCTGAAGGAGAGCGCCAGTGAGGCGCAGGCGTACGGGAACCTGGGTGAGAAAGCGGAAAATTATCAGGGCTCCAAAATTTCGACCACTAGATAAAGACCTGGGCATAGCGTGTCTTAATTCTACACGCTATGACGTGGGTGAGAAAGCGAAAAATTATCAGGGCTTCAAAATTCCGAACAATAGATGAATAGTTGTCTAGAAGAACTACCTATGTGTTTTTGGGCACTTTTCAGTAGGGTACTTTTAGTAATACCATTAATGCAGCACCCAAATGTTTTGACGAATAAAAACGAGTAGGAACAAAATTTTTGTATGCTGACTTCTCTAGTGATTCAAGACTTACATAGGTTCCATTTTTGAAATAAGAACTTTTTTTATTTCAGATTAAGACATTGGTGTTCAAGTGGTTCACGCGCTGGTCTGGTAGTTCAGGGAGCGTAGGGATCCATTGGTTCGAATCCCACCCAGTGCATGAATTTTTTCTTCTTTCTTTGAGAATATGACCACACAATAATAAGACTCTGAGAGTTAGGTGGTAGAAAATGCTTTAAGCATTAACCTCGCCTGGTGGTTTAAACAATGCCATTACATTTACAAAACAATTTATTTCAAAGTAATTGTACACCGTAACCGCTTTCGCATGACTTCAGGGCACTTTACCTTTACATCCATGCCATTCCTCAACGGGAAAACTATAAATGCGCTGTGATAGCTTGAAATTCACACCTGATGGCGTGTTAGGGTTTAATGTAAGCTTGTTTCATGATTCGGACCTTATTATTATGTGTTCACATACTTAACCCATTGCCTACCAAGCCATTTTTATGAATCTTGCCCTAGGGACCAAGGGTATTTTCCTCAAAATCACCTGTCTAGCATATGTGCAACAGTGCAACACGCGGTCTCCCAGACAATACCAGTGTCTTGCAAATGTGCTACCCATGGTAGGCAATGGGTTAAATAAAATAAGAAAAAATCATTCATTGAGTGGGATTAGAACCCACGGATCCCTACGCTACCTGGATTACCAGACCAGCGCCTTAACCACTCGACTAATCCTCAGAAGTTTGCATAAGCTTAGGAGATAATATTAAGAAATATTATTATTGTACAAATAAAAAACCATATTATGTATTAAAAAAATAAAAATAATAATCATCCGAAACGAATGACTCTCAGGTATCGCGCGTCTCAACATGGCCCATTACGAGGAAGCGATCGGTCACTTCGAGCAGCAACTGGCAACCCTGGAGCAGGTCTCGGCCGCCACTTCTCTCACGGACAAGGGCCGCGCTTTCGGCAACCTCGGCGACTGCTACGACGCGCTAGGAGACCTGGACGAGGCTGTGAAGTGCCACGAGCAACATCTGGCCATCGGACTCAAGCTGAAGAGCTGTCGGGATCTGGAGCGCGCGTACCGAGGCTTGGGTAAGCGGCAAAAAATGTATTATTGTGCTCCGATTTCAATTTTTTTCATATTTCTGGACGTTTCATAACCTCCTGAGCAACTTTGGTTTTTTTTTTTAATAGAACATTTCAGAATCACCTCCAGGAGATATTCTAAGGGCGGAATCAATAGACGTTTTTGTAATACCTCTGTGGCGCTAACTCACAGATTGCGTACTGTGTAAGATAGGGTTGGGTGGAAAAGATTGCCATAGGCAATAACCCTGCCTTTTAGTTAGGACATGTGTATATATTTTGTTTATTTTTTTTTCTTCTTGTTTATATTATTAATATTGTCAACCCTGAATAAAGGGTTGGGTGGAAGAGATTGCCGTAGGCAATAACCCCGCCCTTTAGTTAGTGAAGTGCCACGAGCAACATCTGGCCATCGGACTCAAGCTGAAGAGCTGCCGGGATCTGGAGCGCGCGTACCGAGGCTTGGGTGAGTGGCGAATCCCCCGGTCCCAAGGCATGGCCTTATTCTGTCGAACCTGACTGAAGGGTTGGGTGGAAGAGATTGCCATCGGCAATAACCCCGCCCTTTCGTTAGGACATGTGTATATATTTTGTTTAACATCTAGGTGTTAATCACAAAAGTGGTATCACAACTACTCAAACTCGCTTTACAAAATATACGCCTGCGGCATTAAACTACTTTTTTTTGCTATCTCTTTTGTATATAAATTTTCAAGTTGTTTTACTTCCGTTAATTTCTAATATTAGAAATCGGAAGTATTGCGTTGATTTTGGTAAAAAAAAACAATGCTTCAATTTAATTTTTCTCTCCATATTTCTGGACGTTTCACAACCTCCTGAGTAACGCAACCAACTTTGGTTTTCCAGGCCACGCCCACAAGCAGCTGGGCAATCTGCAGCAGAGCCTCGTCTGCTTCGAGAAGCGGCTGGTCATGGCGCACGAGCTCAGCCACAACGAGGCCAAAGCGTCGGCCTACGGAGAGCTGGGCCATATTCACGCCTCGCTGGGGAACTACGATCAGGCGACCTCGTGTCTGGAGCACCAGCTCAGCATCGCTAGGTGAGTAAATATACAAGGGTTGGGTGGAAGAGATTGCCGCAGGCCACGGCTGCAACCTCCGAGGTGTAACAATAATACTCTGGAGCACCAGCTCAGCATCGCTAGGTTAGTAAATATCTAAGGGTTGAGTGGAAGAGATTTTTTTTGTTTTGAGTATCCATGTATTAATATTTTACAATAACATCTTCAACAAACAATGAGGCTGACAAATCTTGTGCTGAAGGTGGGGAAAAATTCTTTCCAAATAAATTGAACCTACAACTTTGTGAAAAGCTCTCTTAAATCATTGCCACGGCTGCAGCCCCCGTGGTGTAACAATAATACTCTGTGGTGGAAGGTAACCACCAGGCGAGGTAAATGCTTAAATCATTTTCTACCACCTATTATATTTATTTTTTATTATATTTGAAGCATTTCGGTATACACTCTTGTATGTATGCTATATGATTTAAATGGTACAATGGTACATGATGTAAATGAATGAATGAAAAATTTAAAATTTATAAAAAGAAAAATACATTAATAAAACCAGGTGGTAGAGTTTTATAATTATGTGGTTACAAAATCAAATTAATGAAAAATTCATGCACTGGGTGGGATTTGAAACAACGGATCCCTACGCTACCTGGATTATTAGACTACCGCGTTAACCACTTGACTACCAGTGCACGGCGTAATGGTTGTGACTTAAAATTAAAATTCTGATTTAAAATTTTGACCACATAATAATAACACTCTGAGGAGTCCGAGGATTAGGTGGTAGAAAATGCTCGCTTATTGGTTACCTTCCACTAAAATGTCTCTATCATTATTATCATCATGTACAAAAAATATTGATATCCCCCCAAAAAAAAGTTAACTTCGGTGGTTCTGCGAGAACCAGAGTGTATTTAACGCGCATTCGACGCTTACGGGACACTTTAAACTACTGGACATAGAACCATATACCATAAATGAATTTACGTCATCCACTATGTTGTCCTAGCTTCTTCTGTTGTTTTTTTTTGTATTTTTTACCTAGGTCTTTATATCTTTTTTTTTTTCTCTTATTTTCGCAAATCATGTTCTCTGTACATATTCTGTATCCCTCGAACAATAAATAAATAAATATGAAATAATTTTTGTCTTGGAACTCTACCACATGTCAGTGGCATGGATCAAATATACAACCTTCAATGGATGTGATAGTGTACAGAAGTAATGGATTAAATTTTTTGTCCATTTCAGGGAGTTGAACGACAAAGTGGGCCAGTCGGACGCGGTGTGCGGCCTGGGGAAGGTGTGCCAGCAGCGCGGCCAGTTCTCGGCCGCGCTCCAGTACCACCAGACAGACCTGGAGCTAGGCGAGGCCCTGGAGTTGACGGCGGCCCAGACGCGGGCCTGCGGGAACCTGGCCGGTGTGTACGAGGCCATGGGGAGGCTGGACGAGGCTCTGCAGTGTCAGGAGCAGCACCTGAGCATCGCCAGCACGAGCAACGACAAGCTGGCCAAGATCAGCGCGTTCACGAGTCTCGGTGAGTAATTAAAAACAAGAGTAGTTAATTAAAAACTCACGAGTCTCGGTGAGTAATTAAAAACAAGAGTAGTTAATTAAAAACTCACGAGTCTCTGTGAGTAATCACTCCCAATTCTCTCCCTTTGCCGTCAAAACTTTCGGATCTTTTAGACCAGATGCCTTGGCTCTATTCAATTCAATTTCCAAGTGTCTGGTACTTGAAACGAAAGAGAGACGTGCAGGGGAGTACTTCAGACAAAGAGTGAGTTTCGCGGTACAAAGAGGAAATGTGGCATCCGTAATGAGCACACTGAAGAAAGAAGACGTTTTTAATGAAATATATTATGTCATTTGAATTACATTAAAAAAAATTAAAAACAAGTTGCTCAGGAGGTTACAAAACGTCCAGAAATATTAAAAAAAAATCGTCCAGAAATGTGAAGAAAAAAAAAAATCGCTCAGAAATATTGAAGTCGGAGCAAAAAAATATTATTATTTTCTTTTTACAAAAACGAACACAATACTTCCGAATTCTAATATTAGAAAGAAGTAAAATGTAGATGAGTGTTTTATTTATTTATTTTACGAAGAAAAGGAGCCACTCGAAATATCTGGAGAACGAATTGAAATTTTGAAAAATGCTAAAACACGTGTACCATTAAATCAAGTGCGAAACATTATCTACTGGGTACTGTTTGAAAACTACTTCACATGAGTAGTATTGTAAGAGAACTTTAAGATTTTTTATCAAAACAGGGCCGGAGATATCGTATCTTTCATTTCAGATTTTTTACTAGTTGATCAAATTGTCATTATCTACTGGGTAGGTACTGTTTGAAAACTACTTCACATGAGTATTATTGTAAGAGAATCTTTAGATTTTTGATCAAAACAGGGCCGGAGATATCGTATCTTTCATTTCAGATTTTTTACTAGTTGATCAAATTGATCAGAGATCACAGCCTCGGAAACACCTCGCAAGCCATCTCCTACCTCCAGCAAATGTCTGCAGCACTGTGACCACCTCATAAGAGGAAGCTATGCGTCACAACTTACTCTCTATTATCTTCATTCCCAGGTCGCATCCACCACAGCCTCGGAAACACCTCGCAAGCCATCTCCTACCTCCAGCACTGTGACCACCTCATGTGAGGAAGCTATTCGTCACAACTCACGCTCTATTCTCTTGTAGCTGTAAATTTGTCTACTTGATTTTACCTTGTCTTTCATTCTATTATTTAATTTTGCTACTATCTCTACATTTATTTTAACTACATTTTTTGACACTGTGATATATTTAATTTTATTGACATATTTTTTTACCTTTATTGTTGTGTTTATCTGTTTATATATTGACATTTGTAAATAGGACTAGCTCCGTTAATAAACACCCGTTTACCGGGCTTATTATTATTAAATATTATTATTATTCTCAGGTCGCATCCACCACAGCCTCGGAAACACCTCGCAAGCCATCTCCTACCTCCAGCACCGTGACCACTTCATATGAGGAAGCTATCCGTCACAACTCACTCTCTATTGTCTTCATTCCCAGGTCGCATCCACCACAGCCTCGGAAACACCTCGCAAGCCATCTCCTACCTCCAGCAAGGTCTGCAGCACTGTGAGCTGCTCAACCGTCGGGAAGAAGAGGCTCGCATTCGTCATCGGCTAGGCCACGCCCTCTGGTCGGCGGGACATCTCGAAGATTCCCGAACGCAGTTCGACCAGGCGGCGAGCCTACTCGAGTCGATCCGAACGGAAACGAAGAACCGCGAAACGGACTACAAGCTGTGCCTGTTCGATTTGCAGACGGACTGCTATCAGTCGCTACAGGTGCGTCAATTGAATAGGACTAAGACCCGAATTAGGAAACAGGATTAGATTAACTATCAACAATATCTTCAATCTGATAGCTAATCCTTTCTCAATATTTTCTTTGTAAAAACTTCCCACTTATCGTTTTTTTTTTGACAATTTTTTTGTTGTTGAAATTAGTATGTTTATTATTTTTGTCATGTCTTTTTTTTTTTTTTTTTTTTTTTAAGTGGGGTTTTAACGTCGCTTTCAACTGCCATGGTCATATCACGACGGGGGTTTTACCCTCCATTCGCAGGAAACTCACAAACCTGCTACTCACATTGACCTCACCCAGCCTGAGTGGGGCCGGGAAAAGCCAGCGTCACGAGAATTAGAATTTGAATGGTCACCCATCCAAGTCTTAACCTCGCTGGATGTCGCTTAACTTCGGTGTTCTGAAGGGAACCGGTGTATTCAACATGCCATCGACGCTGGCTTGTCATGTCTTTAGTTAGGAAAAATTGTATTAGTTAGTACAGGGTCCGCCCGTTCAAGTGTAATTGATTTGGTCAATCCGTTGGGTCAAGGGTTGGGTGGATGAGATTGCCATAGGCAATAACCCCGCCCTTCAGTTAGGACTTATCTTTTTATATATTTTCTATTCTTTTTCATTTTTATTGTATATATTGTTTCCATTTTTTTTCATTGTTAAAATAATATTATTTGAATGTACATAATGTCCATTTATAACTTATGAAGCGTTGTATAGTAAAAATAATAATAATAATCAAGAACTTCTTGAATTATCTCAAAATGATCAATGTTCATCATTCAAGAAGTGTCCTCATTCAGAAATCCATCATACCACAAACTTGTCAGCTAGTCAGAAGTTTCCTCAACACATAATTGATATGAACTACTTGTGTATGTGTAATTGTGTAGGTCACATGATTTCAAAATTAACGAATAGAACTGAATTGTCCCTTCTAATGTATCAAATGTAAAAACAAAAATAAATGTTCATTTTATAATAATAATATCAAGGGTGGTGCGGAAGAGAATGCCGTTGGCATTAGCACCGCCCTTGATCAAGTTTTGTTCTATTAATCTCTTTTTCTATGTGTTGTATACAGTATGTTTCAGAAAAGGTGGCCACCCCCTCGTAACTTTTGAACGCGACGGAATTTTTCAATTCTGTAAAGTCCTAGGTATAGGAAGTGTCCTATGGCCCATCCTGTGGTCATATTTATTTTTGGCCCCGGTCGGCCCTTCCGGCTTTTAGGCCATATTTTTTCATTTTTCTCGAGAATTTTAAATGGAATGCTATATTTTTTATTCCTGTTAATTAAAGTCCAAGTTAGGCTGAGTATAATGAGCTTTTAAAATTTTCAAAAACCTTATCAGGGGCGGAGCTAGTAGGGTGCAAGGCTCAAAACTGTTACACGCTGTATTTCAGCGTTAGTTAGATTTTTTAGTACTTTTTTTATTTTCATAGGTTCAAAATATTGTTTTACACCATATGAAATCAAAAAATATTCTTGTTTACTTCTAATCAGGGTCATAATAAAGTTTTTGTAAAAGTACTTTTTTTCTCACGTCAATTTTTCTGTAAATTAATGGTGTTCTCGAAATTGGCATTTTTAGACGTGAAAGTCTGCAGTGACATCTGTTTTTTATGCTTGAAATCGAAAGAAAACTTAACGGAGAAGCGATTAAGATCATAAAAAAAGCCATTTAACCTGCTAGTTTTTTTTACGACAGTGTCCGGTAAAGTGGGTGAACTGCGTATTGGATTTTTTTGTTGTTGAGGAAACACAATTGGCATAGAAAATAAATAATACCTAATAAGGGAATAATACTTCAATAAACATAACTATATGCGAATCTAAATGAAGATTATTTCTTCTAAATCAGTGCCGGATATATTTTTTTTCTCTCTCTCTCTCTTCACCTCTTTAAAATAATTGAATTGGTTTAATTTTCACCCTCAAGAGTTTGGTACTTGACCTGGTATTTTTTCTCTTTAATTTTGAGATAATTAGATTTTTATTTAGAGACCTGGTATTCATTACTAGCAACACCAGTATGATTTTTTTTTTTTTTTTTTAATCTGGGTTTAATATCGCGTTTCAACTGCATGATCATATCATAACGGAGGTGTTACCCTTCATTCGCAAGAAACTCACCAACCTGCTAAACACATTTATCTCACCCAGCCTGGGTTAGGCCGGAATGCCAGCATCACGAAGTCTTCTCCTCGCTGGACGTTGCTTAACTTCGGTGATCCTACAAGAATCGTTGCATTCAAAGCGCCATCGGACTGACTCCAGAATAATTGACAATGTGTTTTCTACAGATTTTACCAACTTACCAACTAAAATTGTCTCAAGAGGGGACCCCTAGACCGACTTTAGAAGCAGCATTATCCGATAATTATTTTTGATACAACTTAAACTTTGAAAAGTGATAAAAAGAGAGAGAGAGAGAGAGAGAGAAAAAAATAAAAATATCCGGCACTGATTTAGAAGAAGAAATTTTCATTTAATTTCGCATTTAGTTATGTTTATTGAAATATTATTCCCTTTTTAGATATTATTTATTTTCTATGCCAATTGTGTTTCCTCAACAACAAAAAAAATTCAATACGAAATTCACCCACTTTACCGGACACTGTCGTGAAAAAACTAGCAGGTTAAATGGCTTTTTTTATGATCTTAATCGCTTCTCCGTTAAGTTTTCTTTCTATTTCAAGCATAAAAAACATATGTCACTGCAGACTTTCACCTCTAAAAATGCCAATTTCGAGAACACCATTAATTTACGGAAAAATTGACGTGAGAAAAAAAGTACTTTAACAAAAACCTTACTATGACCCTGATTAGAAGTAAACAAGAATATTTTTTTGATTTCATATGTTGTAAAACAATATTTTGAACCTATGAAAATAAAAAAAGTACTAAAAAATCTAACTAACGCTGAAATACAGCGTGTAACAATTTTGAGCCTTGCACCCTACTAGCTCCGCCCCTGATAAGGTTTTTGAAAATTTTAAAAGCTCATTATACTCAGCCTAACTTGGACTTTAATTAACAGGAATAAAAAATATAGCATTCCATTTAAAATTCTCGAGAAAAATGAAAAAATATGGCCTAAAAGCCGGAAGGGCCGACCGGGGCCAAAAATAAATATGACCACAGGATGGGCCATAGGGCACTTCCTATACCTAGGACTTTACAGAATTGAAAAATTCCGTCGCGTTCAAAAGTTACGAGGGGGTGGCCACCTTTTCTGAAACATACTGTATATATTCTATGTAAATAAAATTTGATCCAATATGTTTGATAATAATAATCCGCTTCCAGAGGATCCTGGTTCTCCTCAACAAGCCGGACGAGGCTCTCCTGATTGCCGAGCGCGGCCGAACACGCACCTTCGTGGATCTCCTCATAGAGCGCCAGGGCCACACGAGTCCCGGCCACGCCGCCGGCTCCCTCCTCACCGCGGCCGCCACGCCGGCCTGTCTGCTGGACCTGGTGAACAAGCAGAGAGCCGGCGTCCTGTACTACAGTCTCACCGCCGGGCACCTGTACGCGTGGCTCATACTGCCGGGGAAAGGTAAGTCGGGGTTTTATTTATTTATTTATTTAAATCACAAACGGGCGGACCCTGTACTAACTAAATTACAATATTTACCCTAACTTATAGGCATTAGAAAAATATAATAATTAATATTAACTTAACTTAACTTACACCAATTACTATCAAATTGCACTAAAAATCAAAGTGCACTGGTAGTCAAGTGATTAACGCGCTAGTCTGGTAATCCAGGTAGCGTAGGGATCCGTTAGTTCGTATCCCATCCAGTGAATGAATTTTTCCTCATTGACTTGAGTTTGTGACCACATAATAATAAGACTTTGAGAGTTAGGTGGCAGAAAATGCTTTAAGCATTAACCTCGCCTGGTGGTTACCTTCCACTAAAGAGTATTATTATTATTATTATATTTCCATGTGCGATCAACCATCGTGAGAACTTGGGCTATTTCTTTAGAAGCCATTGAGGAACTGCAACCAAGCTTGGCTTGTTAGGGTGGGCTAGTCCGTTATCTGTTATTATTATTATACAACGCTTTATTAGATATAAATGGACATTATGTACATATAAATAATTATTTTAACAATGAAAAAAAAAAAAAAAATGAAACAATATGTACAATAATATAAATGTCAAAGTCACTGACTGACCACTGACTGATCATCGCTCTACAGCCCAAACCGTAAGTCCTAGGAAGCTGAAATTTGGTAGGTAGCTTTGTCTTATAGTCTAGATGTGCAATAAGACGGGATTTTTCGAAACTCCCACTACAACACCTGCCATTGGCGAAAAAGGATTTTTTGCTTTCACGGCCATGCCTCGGCCCGCAAAGCGGGCGACAGCCCGCTAGTGTACAATAAAAATGAAAAAGAATTGAAAATATATAAAAACATAAGTCCTAACTATTTTTTTTTTAATTAAATTTTTTGGCATTGGTTATTCTCCTTATCATGGGAATTTGCCATACAGCCATAAGTCTTTACTAAAGGGCGGGGTTATTGCCTATGGAGAGATTGCCATAGTTGTTGTTGTTGTAACCAGCTTGGCTACAGCTGGGGTGTGTGAATATTATTAAATGCTTTATTAGATACAAAGACATATAAAATTACGTATGTACAATACAAAATAATTATTATTAAAAATAATAAAAAAAATGTTTTATAAAAAATGAGTTTCTAAAAAAATAAAATAAAATGCCTTAGGCGTTCTTTGCCACTTAACCCCACCTAATATTCCACCCTCAGGCATCGTCAAGTTCCACGAGACCAGCCTGAGTGGGGAGGGAGAGAGCAAGGAGACCCAGGGCAGTGTGGATGAGGCGTCCTCCAGTTCAGCATCTATGCTGGACCAGCATATCCAGAGTATACGAGACAGTCTCGGCATTAACTCAGTGTAAGTAGAAGAGAGAGGAAAAAAAAAAAAAAAAATACTCAGTGTAAGTAGAAGAGAAAATCAGGTATTTGTGTCATTTTAGTCTTAGAAAGAAAAATCTCTTAGAAGCCCTTCAAAGCTTAGAAGAAGTACCTTTGTATAAATGTTTCTTTTAAAGAAATTTTTTCTTCTCTTATATCCAGGTTTCGCTTTAAATTTTTTCTTCTCTTATATCCAGGTTTCGCTTTTAAAGAGGATTATTTTCCTTAATAAGTCTTGCATTGGACCTGGAAATCGTTCCCTTATATTCAAGTACGACTGTATTAAACCTATAAAGTAAACATAATTTATAATACTTACCTGACAAGTAATTTTGTAAAAATTCAGGGCCCAACCAACAGTTGGCAACGTGGACACACTGAGTGGAGGCTACGTGCTCTCCTACATGAAGCGCACGACGCAGCCACACAGTGGGTCCACGCAAACAAACAAATTAGAATAAGCTGAACACTGTCCAGCAATCGACTCGGTGATCTATTTGAAAATTTTGATCGCAACTATTAATTACGTAAAAAACAATGAAACACCGTGTCGACTGCTGGATAAAATCTTTTAGATAGGGACCAGTCTGTGAATGTATACATGTAATATATTATTAAAATAAAGAAATTGAATGTTAAAAAAAAAAAAAAATTAAAAATCTTGTGTGAAGGGTGAAGTAAAAAAAGAGAATAATATCTGTGCCTACCTCACGGACACAGAAGTCAGTCCTATTAGTTGAATCCCACCTCGATATTTCATCTGTCTTGTTCCGCAGATCGGATGACACTGGCGCCGAGCTAGACACGTGGACGCCACTCATGGGCGACGAGGGCAATGACCTCAACGATCGGACGGCTTCGGGCCCGCTCGGCTACTCTCGGATGCTCGCGCGCAACCACCTGCTCAACTCGAGCAACTACTCGCTCAGTTCTCTGTTCAGCGTCGGAAGCGTCGGAGCCGGCAGTGTTGTGTCCGGCTCTGCCTCACGTCACGGCAGCGTGAGGTAAAATTTTAACTTGTACTTGGCGTTTCTGATCTATGCACATAAAATGTTGTTTTCGGGGATATCAATTTTTTTTGCAAGATTTTATGAAATTGTTGTTATAGGTAGGTCTTTTTAGGGAATTTTTTTTTTTTTTTTTGAGGATATATCTTTTATTTCAAGACATATTCAAAATCTGGACGTTATATTTAATTTTGGCTGTGGCCTTTGAAAGTTTATCTAAAGTACAGAATATTTAGTTTCAAAATACAGGACCTACGATGCACATTGTACATGCCCATTTAAAAAAAAATCATAATAAAATTAAAATTATTCATATAAACGTGCTAGCTTCTGAGTCTATTGTATTTTTAACTTAGTAATAGCTTTTCATGCTAATGCGTTAAGTTTTTTAAGTTAATCAAAATTGATCTGTAAAAAAAAATGTTTGTCTTGGCAGATCGCGGCGCGTGACAATGAGCACTGCAGGGGCGACTCGGGAAGGGTCAGTGGGCGCGCCACATTGGCAGTGCCCAGCCGCCCTGCATGCCCTGTACCAGCTGCTCATTGCCCCCTTCGAATCGGACCTACCAGCCGCCTGTACCAAGCCCAGTGGCTCCTGTGAGTTTTTTTTCTCTCTCTCTCTCTCTCTCTTTCTCTTTCATTATCTTCTGTTTTTATTCTTTCTTTTGTGTATTTTAGTTTTCTGCTCATTTATTTTGTCTTATTTTTATTTTTCACTCTTTTTCTCTCATTCACTTCTCTATGCATTCTTTATTGTATTCATTTTAGTTTTTTGCTCTTTTTTTTGTAACACATTCCCAAGTGTTAACACATTCCAAGTGTTAACACATCCAAGTCAAGTGTTAACACATTCCCAAGGGTTAACATATTCCCAAGGGTTAACACATTCCAAAAGTTAACACAGTCCAAGTGTTAACACATTCCCAAGGGTTAACACAGTCTAAGTGTTAACCCATTCCCAAGGGTTAACACAGTCTAAGTGTTAACCCATTCCCAAGTGTCAACACATTCCAAGGGTTAACACAGTCCAAGTGTTAACACATTCCCAAGTGTCAACACATTCCAAGGGTTAACACAGTACAAGTGTTAACACATTCCCAAGTGTTAACACAGTCCAAGTGTTAACACATTCCCAAGTGTTAACACATTCCAAGTGTTAACACATTCCCAAGGGTTAACACATTCCCAAGTGTGAACACATTCCCAAGGATTAACACATTCCGAAGTGTTAACCCATTCCCTGTGGTCTGTTCCCAGTGGGCCACAACGGGTGCACGGGCCGCAACGAGCTCCTCCTGGTGCTGGAGGGCGACCTGTACCTGGTGCCCTTCCCCCTGCTCAAGCCCAAGGACGCGGGCGAGTACCTGAGCGAGAGGTTCAACGTGCTCCTGCTGCCCTCGCTGTGCTTCCTCAAGACTATCCGGTCCAAGTCTCGCCCCAGCCCTAGCGGGGACACGATGAAGGCGCTGGTCGTGGGGAACCCGAGGTAAGCAAATAAATAAAATAAATACATAAAATAAATAAATAAAATAAATAAAATAAATAAAATAAATAAAATAAATAAAATAAATAAAATAAATAAAATAAATAAAATAAATAAAATAAATAAAATAAATAAAATAAATAAAATAAATAAAATAAATAAAATAAATAAAAAAATGAATAAATAAACCTTTATTTGGAACATAAATATTACATACATCAAAATTAATACATACATATATCAGAACAACTGGTTCCAATTCCCAAGGACGCGGGCGAGTACCTGAGCGAGAGGTTCAATGTGCTCCTGCTGCCCTCGCTGTGCTTCCTCAAGACTATCCGGTCCAAGTCTCGCAACAGCCCTAGTGGGGACACGATGAAGGCGCTGGTCGTAGGGAACCCGAGGTAAGCAAATAAATAAAGAGATGAATATATAAATAAATAATAAATACATAATAAGTAAATAAATAAATACAAATATACATTAATAAATAAGTAAATAAATAAATACATAAATAAATAAAATATAAATAAATAAATAAATAAATAAATAAATACATAAATAAATAAATACATATATAGTATATACATTAATAAATAATTAAATAAATAAATACATAAATAAATAAATAAGTAAATAAATAAGTAAATAAAAAAATACATAAATGAATAAATAAATAAATTAATAAAAAATTAAATTGTATCTACACCCCCAAGTCCCAGCTATCGAAAAAGGCCTTACCAACTATGAGATCGGGAGAATGGGATTTGGCAAACCCACTAAAAACAACCCCTCGTTGAACCAAGGTAGAAAATCTGGGAACTTTAGTATTGCATCCAGATATGCACGCATGTGTGTTAAATGTCTGTCTGTTAAATACATTGCATAAGCACGCATGTGTGTGCGTATTAGTGTTTTACACAGTGGATTTATAATTATTGCATTTTTTACCATTATTTGTATATTTGTTTGTAATTCAATTATATTTATTGTGTAACTTTAAAATAAAACAATTAACACAATTTACAATAATTATGTATACTTAATTATAACTACGTCCTATTAATAAAGAATACTAATAATAACTATAATTACTTTCATATTTTTCATTTCATTTCATTTGTACATATTTATGTAGTTATTATATATTATATTGTTATATCAAATTGTATTTTGAATTAATAAAGAAAGTACTAAAAAAGAAATAACATTTTTTTTTTTAAGATGAGTGTTTCACAGCCTTTTTTATTTCGTAGCCATGAAACAGGAGCTACTGTAGACGCTTGTGGTCTGTGTTGTAGCCTGCCCTTCCGTTGTATGCCTCCCCTCTGATGGGCGAGAAGTGACACAATACTTCCCATTTAGGTGCTGGGTCAACACGAGCGCACCGGAAGGTATCCCTTACAAACAATTGTAACCAATTTAAGATTTGTCGGCGCGGGGGTTCGAACCCGGGACCTTCCGCATGGCAAGCAAGTGCTTAACCACTGAGCTAATCGCGCGCTCGATATATATATAATTATATATATATTTATTTGTCCTCAGACTGCCGCACCCGGTGACGCAGCAGTGGGGCTGGGGGGACCTGGGGGGGGCCGCGGCCCAAGAGGCCCAGCTAGTGGCCGACATGCTCCAGTGCCCCGCCCTCCTCGGGGCCGCCGCCTCCAAGGAGAACGTGCTGCGGGAGATGCGCGCGCAGCAAGACCTCGCCGTGATCCACCTCGCGTGTCACGTCTCGTGGAAGCTGAGCGCGTTGGTGCTCTCGCCTGGGGACGTGCTGGGCACGGCGAGTAGTGCGAGTGCCACCACTAGTCTCATGCTGAGTGAGGAGGAGCCGGAGGTAACTTTTGTAATTGTAATTTGTGATAATATATTATTATTATTATTATACAATTCTTTATTAGATACAAAAGGACAATGTACATAAATAATAATTTTAACAGCGAAAAAATGAAAAAAACAATATATACAATAAAAATGAAAAAGAATAGAAAATATATGAAAACATATGTCCTAACTAAAGGGCAGGGTTATTGCCTATGGCAATCTCTTCCACCCAACCTAATAATAGAGGGCACGCTATAATATAATAGAGGGCACGCTTCCTCTCGGTAGTGAGCTGGAAGAAATATTTTACCTTTAAAATATAATGATAGAACATTAAAAAAAAAAAAAAAAAAAATGTGCTAATAAGCAATGTTGTATTTGACATCAATAATGTACAAAAATGAACAGAAGTACATACAATAATAATTAATACAGTAAAAGAATATGTGAATGTTAGGCAGGTAAGTGTTAGGTAACAAATATAAAAGGTGCTCTCGCCTGGAGACGTGCTGGGCACGGCGAGCGCGAGTGCCACCACTAGTCTCATGCTGAGTGAGGAGGAGCCGGAGGTGAGGACAGTGTTTGTTTTTTTCTTCATAAAAAAGTCTGGCTGGGGGACTATAAAGAGGGAGTAGACCAGCAGACTGGCTGTGGGACTATAAACAGGGAGTAGACCAGCAGTCTGGCTGGGGGACTATAAACAGGGAGTAGACCAGCAGACTGGCTGTGGGACTATAAACAGGGAGTAAACCAGCAGTCTGGCTGGGGGACTATAAACAGGGAGTAGACCAGCAGACTGGCTGTGGGACTATAAACAGGGAGTAAACCAGCAGTCTGGCTGGGGGACTATAAACAGGGAGTAGACCAGCAGTCTGGCTGGGGGACTATAAACAGGGAGTAGACCAGCAGTCTGGCTGGGAGACTAGGAAAAGTCCAGCAGTCTGGCTGGGGGACTATAAACAGGGAGTAGACCAGCAGTCTAGCTGGGGGACTATAAACAGGGAGTAGACCAGCATTGGCTTGGTTCTGGGGGCCCTTGTTCAATTATTAGCCTCCTTGTAAAGACAGTGGTAGAAGTGCTGAGTCATTTCTCCACTGTCTGGCTACCATCGTTCACGATGACGCCACCCTATGATGATGATAAAAAGCTATGAATTTTGTAATTTTGTAAATATTTGGCATCTTTATTTATTAAATAATACATAGACAGCATACAAGTAGACACATAGAAATATAGACAGGATGGGTTCCAAGTTCTAACTTATGATAAATAATATACAATAAACATTCATATTTATAATTTAAAAAAATCAGAGGGTAATAGTGCCCGAAACCGAAACCCAGGCCATTTCGTTAACGAAACTCGATCAGAATTTTTCGCTCCGTCCGGGATTCGAACCTCAAGGTCAGTGACCAATGCTCTTAACCACTGAGCCACGCGGATCTTATTATTATTTACGGATTTATATTTACTAGTATTTTAAATTGAGTTTATTGGTAACAGCATACCTTCCACTAAAGAGTACTGTTATTATTATTACTAATTATTAGACCTAAGTTTTATTTTATATTAGAATAAGATAGGGATATTGTGAAAAATGGGTAGTTCCCGTTAATTAATTTGAAATTAAAAATTAAAAAAAATAAAAAATATTATTGTTATTATTAAGAAAGAAGAAAGAATGTAAGCAACAACTAGGTTTAGAAATTTTTAATCTTACTCAGGCTAAGTATTGAGTTCATGTAATTGCAATGTGAAACACATTGCGTTGGGTTGGGTGGAAGAGATTGCCATAGGCAATAACCCCGCCCTTTAGTTAGGACATATGTATATATTTTATTTTTTCTTGTTTATATTATTAATACTGTCAATTTTATATTTAATTTTTACCATTGTTTGTCTATATATACTATATATGTTCTGCTAATAAAGAGTTTCTAAATAAATAAATAAATTGCGTTTGAACATTAATTAAAAAAGAAAAGAAAAATTCACCGAGACGTGTCGTCCACTCCCCAGGTCACCTGTTCGATGCCCGCCCTGTCCGAGTTTCTCCTCACCGCCTCGGAGCTGCTGTCTCTCAAGCTGAACGCCCGTCTGGTGGTGCTGAGTGCCGTCGCCGCCGCGGCGTCCCCCGATGGCGTTGTGAGCCTGTCTCGGGCTCTGCTGGCGGCCGGCGTACAGTGCGTGCTTGTCTCACTGTGGAAGGTAACCTTTTTTTTTAATTTTTTTTTTATTTTTTTTAAATTATAATTGACGGTTCCCATGGGACCTAATATACAAAGTAATGAAATACAAAAATTTAACATTAAAAACATTAAAATTATTAAAAACAAATTAATAATAACAACAAACTAATAACAATAAATTTAAAAAAAAACATAGAGATATGTACAAAAATAAAACGCTTGCATACGAGTCTGCAACCATTGGGACATTTTCATTTTTATAATTTAATATTTCGTTACATAATTTCGTTACATAATTTCGTCACATAATTTCGTTACATAATTTTGGTTATGTGCCAGAGCAAAGACATGAAAATGTCAATTTAATATTTCGTTACATAATTTCGTTACATAATTTCGTCACATAATTTCGTTACATAATTTCGTCACTTAATTTCGTTACATAATTTCGTTACATAATTTCGTTACATAATTTTGGTTATGTGCATGAAAATGTCAAAAAAAAATAATAATATTAAACGAAATTTATTTCAATACAACTAAAATTTATTTCGAAATTTATTTCAATATTTTGTAACGAAATTTATTTCAATACAACTAAAAATTTCTAATCTAAAAATCTAAAATCTATTTTTTTTTTTTTTAATGTCGCTTTCAACTGCGTGGTCATATCACGACAGGGGTGTTACGCTCCCTTCGCAGGAAACTTACAAACCTGATACTCACAAAAACTCACGACACAAGGACCATACTTCATAGGTGTGGCCCTAAGTGTGGGATGACGACAGCCAAAAAAAACTAGCATAAGTTCAGTTAAAAATATTATGAATTATGTAAACTGTCATTGTTAAATATATTTGAACCATTTACTTGTCATGTATTAATTTTTTTTTTAATGTCGCTTTCAACTGCATGGTCCTATCACGACAGGGGCGTTACCCTCCATTCGCAGGAAACTTACAAACCTGATACTCACATAAACCCACGACACAAGGACCATACTTCATAGGTGTGGGTGGCCCTTAGTGTGGGATGACGACAGCCAAAAGAAACTAGCATAAGTTCAGTTAAAATTGCATTAAAAAAAAAACCTCACCCAGCCTGGGTTGGGCCGGAATGCCCCAGCATCACGAAGTCTTCACCTCGCTGGACTTTGCTTAACTTCGGTGATCCTACCAGAACCGGTGCATTTTATTTATTTATTTACACTTTATTAGTAGGGCATATAATATTATATACAACACAAATATTTACAAATTAAAATACAATATAATAGTATAAAAAAATAAAGAGAAAATAAATAAATATACATATACATATTATATGTCCTAACTAAAGGACGGGGTTATTGCCTTTGGCAATCTCTTCCACCCAACCCTTTTGCATTCAACGCTCCGATGACGATGGCTGAAGGTAATTTTTAAAGATAACATTATGAAACAGGAATGAAGTTCAGCTAAGCCAGACCCACCCACAAGTCGGTAGCTGCTGTTTCATAGCCACGAAATAGATAAGGCTGTGAAACACTCATCTTTTTTTATGTTCGTTTAACGTCGCTGTCAACTGCTTGGTCGCTTGATCATATTACGAAGGGCGTTTCACCCTCTCTTCGCTAGAAACTCACAAACCAGCTACTCTAATTAACCCCACCCAGTCTGAGTGGGGCCGAGAATAGTGGGGCACGAGGGTTCGAATATGATCACCCTTCCAAGTTTTCATTTTTATTCAGGCAATGAAATAAATGCTATTATTTAATTGATTGATGATGGCCGGATCTAAATGCAACTGCTGGGCCCCAGCTCATGTAGATGTAAGGTCAAGTTATCAATTTCCACCATCACACAGCTCGATCCAAATTGATCACGTGACCTTACATCTACATGAGCTTGGACCTAGCAGGAGGAAAACTCAACCCAGTCATTATTTACTCCTCCTTTCAATTCAATTATCTCGTTCAATTCAATTCAATTTCTGCCTGTAATCTCGATGTATGAAATTAATTAAAACGTAAGAAATTGATATGTTTAGGTATATGTAATTTTATATACAACTAGGATTCTTTAAATTTTCACTCATCGACTTAAGTTTCGGTGATCTTAAGTCAGTAATCGTGATCAAGCCTACGAGTTAGGCGAAAATTAAGTCGGTGAGTGAAAATTTAAAGAATCCTAGCTTTATAATGTATAAAATTACATATACCTAACATTACTTTGGATTTCTAATACATATGAACCTAATAACAAGTAAGAAATTGAAGTCGAAAGTGCAACAACAATTTTTTTTTTTTCAGTACTTTCAAAAGATTATTTTTTATTGAACAAATTCTTTCATCTTCATAAGTAAAATTTAAATGTAAAAAATATCTTCTTCTTGATTTAAAATTAAAAAAAAAAAAAAAAAAAAAAAAAATGTCTTCTCTCTCTGCGCTCAGGTGCCCCATATGGCGGCCAAGATTCTGCTCCGCGCGTTCTACTCGGCCCTCCTGCAGGGGTGTCGTGTGGGCCGCGCCCTCAACGAGGCCATGCTCACCGTGCAACACACCAAGCACTTCGCCCACCCCATCAATTGGGCGGGCTACCTGCTCATTGGGTCAGATGTGCGCCTCTCCACCAAGGTATTATTATTATTTTTTTTTAATATTACCTGCTAGTCCTTTATTACTTTAAAAACACTTTTTTTAAGAAGGAGATGGGGGAAAAATCTTTTAAAGACACCTGGTTAACATGGGGAGTAGGATTTCCACCCACTAAAAAACCTATCCCTCTCATTTCTAGACAGTGCATCCGGAACCGTTACTTGAACATTACTTCAGATACTTTAAGAACACTTAGGGCGAAATTAATAGACCAAATCGATAACTCAAGTCATTGCATAGCATCGGTTTTCCCAATATAGAACAGTACGCAATGCGAGCGCCACAGAGGTATTAAGTCTATTAATTTCGCCCTAAGTCTATTAATTCCGCCCTAAGTCTATTAATTTCGCCCTAAGTCTATTAATTTCGTCCTAAGTCTATTAATTTCGCCCTTAATTTTAAGAACATTGTGGGCAAACACTTGATAATTTATTCACAATAAATATTTAATTGATTGAAATCGGAAAACCCAGCCTTGGTTTGTCCGATATGCCAGCATCACGAAGTCTTCACCTCGCTGGAAGTTGCTTAACTTCGGTGATCCTACGAGAACCGGTGCATTCAACGCGTCACCAACGTTGGCTATTGTTTATGTGTTGTGTAAAAAAAAAAATATTGCTGTCATACAAAATGCATAAAATTATTATGAGTTAGTTATCAGTTGTCATATTTGTGTTCATCACTTTCGTGATATTACAACTACTAAAACCTTTGGCTGTATGGCAAATTCCCTTGATAAGGAGAATAACCAATGCCCCCAAAAAAAAAACTACTAAAACTACGCTGTAACCGGGACTTGAACCACCGACCTCCAGGTTACTAGTCCACTGCCTTATCGATCAAGCTAATGAGGTCGGTGAAATTGTTATGATTTCAGGTGGCCATGACAGGACAGTCTCTGTGCGAGCTTCTGCGCACCCCTGATAAGTGCAGAGATGCTCTGCGCGTCTCCCTACATCTGGTGGAGAAATCCTTACAGGTAAATAATAATAATATTACCTTATTTATACTGCCCGAGTAAGGCTCATAAGTCCCCATTATTCCAACAGTAAGCCAAAGACGTATTTTGTGGTAAAAATCTCCAAAAGGAAGATAACATTTCATGTCCCGGCGACCTTTAATAATAATAATAATAAGAAGTACCACCCCAGGTGCACGGTGTGCACTCGGTGGTGCTTTCCATCATAACCACGGTAAAGTGTGTGAAAAACAGAAATAATAATAATACTCTTTAGTGGAAGTTAACCACCAGGCGAGGTTAATGCTCAAAGCATTTTCTACCACCTAACCCTCAGAGTCTTATTATTATGTGGTCACATACTCAAATACTCGTAGACGAGAAAAAAGCCAAGCATTGGGTGGGATCCGCCGATCCATGGATCACGGATCCACACGCTAGGGATAAATACAAGGGATAAAGAAAATAGGTATCATCATATCATCAAAGAGTGGCGTGATCGTGAACGATGGTAGCCAGACAGTGGAGGAATGACTCAGCACTTCGACCACTGTCTTTACAAGGAGGCTAATAATTGACAAGGGCCCCCAGAACCAAGCCAATGCTGGTCTACTCCCTGTTTATAGTCCCCCAGCCAGACTGCTGGTCTACTCCCTGTTTATAGTCCCCCAGCCAGACTGCTGATCTACTCCCTGTTTATAGTCCCCCAGCCAGACTGCTGGTCTACTCCCTGTTTATAGTCCCCCAGCCAGACTGTTGGTCTACTCACTGTGTATGGTCCCCCAACCAGTAGGCATGAGGAAAAAAATAAATAAATAAACCCCCCCCTCAGCGCATCCACCGCGGCCAGAAGAACGCCATGTACACCACGCAGAAGTCCATTGAAAACAAGGTGGGCGCGGTGACCGGGTGGAAGGAGCTCCTCCAGTCTGTAGGCTTCAGGTTCGAACCCGCGGCCAACGGCATTCCGTCATCCGTGTTCTTCCCGCAGAGTGATCCGGAAGAGCGACTCACTCAGTGCAGCGCAAGTCTCCAGGCCCTGCTAGGTCTCAATAGTGAGTATATATCTCCCTTGCCTTTATCCCATATTAGCGTATGTTGCTTTTGGGGTCGGCATTGTTCAACCTCATGGTTGAGGTTTGTAGGGTGGAGCACGTTTTTTTATGGCTGAATGCCCTTCCTAACGCCAACGATTCTATTTGGTTTTAACGTCCTGATCTGGACGGGGGTGTTACCCTCCATTTGCTGGGAATCGTACCAGCTACCCACATTAACCTCACCCAGCCTGGGTAGGGCCGGAAATGCCAGCCTCACGTGTTTGGAGGGAACAGAATTTTCTCCGAAAAGTCTGCTCCAACCGGGGATCGAACTCGGGATCTCTGGACTACGGGCAGTAGTCACAACCATTACACCTCGGAGTCTCAATAGTGAGTGAATCATTATTATTATTATTGAGGAGTGACTCACCCAGTGCAGCGCAAGTCTCCAGGCCCTCCTAGGTCTCAATAGTGAGTGAATCATTCTTTTGCTAGGTCTGAATAGTGAGTGAATCATTCTTTTGCTAGGTCTCAATAGTGAGTGAATCATTCTTTTGCTAGGTCTCAATAGTGAGTGAATCATTTTTTTGCTAGGTCTCAATAGTGAGTGAATCATTCTTTTGCTAGGTCTCAATAGTGAGTAAATCATTCTTTTGCTAGGTCTCAATAGTGAGTGAATCATTCTTTTGCTAGGTCTCAGTAGTGAGTGAATCATTCTTTTGCTAGGTCTCAATAGTGAGTGAATCGTTCTTTTGCTAGGTCTCAATAGTGAGTGAATCATTATTATTATTCTTCATTATCTGTTTCTAATCCTCGGCCTGTTTAATGTCTGGCTGGGAGACGTTAAACAGGGAGAAGACCAGTGTCTCGCTAGAAGACTATAAATAGAGAACAGACTAGCCAACCCTTACAAACCAGGCTAGCTTTCCTAAGGGTTTAATGCCTTATAAAGAAAAGTCCAAGTCCTCATGATGGTTGATCGCACATAGAAATATGTGGTTCAGGACGAGCCAACTTTGAAATAAAGTTGACTGGAGACCACCACTCAGTCCTCCAGCTGTAGCCAAGCTGGCTACAACAACAACAGTCCTCGGGCGAGACACTGGTCTTCTCCTGTTTAACGTCCCCCAGCCAGAGCCAGACACAATGAGACTTTCATTGGTAACCATGCAATATTTCAACTCAATTTAATAATTATGGCTATAATAATAATACTCTTTAGTGGAAGGTAACCACCAGGCGAGGTTAATGCTCAAAGCATTTTCTACCACCTAACCCTCAGAGTCTTATTATTATGTAGTCACAAACTCAAATTAATGAGGAAAAATTCATGCACTGGGTGGGATTCGAACCAACGGATCCCTACGCTACCTGGATTACCAGACTAGCGCGTTAACCACTTGACTACCAGTGCACATCTCTTCCACCCAACTCGTATTTATTCCCTTGTTCCCCAACACAGGCACCACCCTCACCTCTCTCTCGAAGCTCGTGAGCCACTCGGCCTCGGTGAGCGACGAGCTCATCTCTGTGATGCGGCTCCTTCTGACTCGCTTCTCCGAGTCCACTGGCGGGGGGGGCGGGGGAGACTCGCCCGACCTGAGTCTGGACGTGCGGCTGTGGCACGAGCCAGGCGTGCACGAGCTGCTGGCCTCGCTCGGCCTCGACCTGAGTGGGGTCGGGGAGACAGAGGTGACGCTGCGGCCGGGCAAGAGCGCGGCCTTGCGGCCCGTCAGCTTCGCCCTGCAGGCCCTGCTGGCGCTCTTCGGTAAGGAGAGAATAGAATAGATAAGGAGTCTCTTGTTTCTTTTATTTCTTTTGATTAGAATAGAATAGAATAGAATAGAATATACCTTGTTTATACTGCCGAGGTAAGACTGAAAAGTCCCTTTACTCCAGCAGTCAAACAGGTCTTATATATTTTATGGGATAAAATATATAAGACTCTTATAAGTATAAGGTATATAAGGTAAGGAGTCTCTTGTTCCTTTTATTTCTTTTGATTATGTTCAAACGAAATGTGTTTTGCTGCAACCACATGAGCTTGATACTTAACAGAGATTGAAATAATAAAAATAAATGTAATTTATTTATTTAAATCACAAACGGGCGGACCCTGTACTAACTAAATTACAATATTTACCCTAACTAATATGCATTAAAAAAATATAATAATTAATATTAACACGTTCGTTACCAAGCCAATTTTTTCAAGTTTTACGTAGGGACCAGGCGGTAAAGTCGCTGTTGCATCCTGGGGACCAAAATTTTTTTTTGCATATTTGGCATCGTATTTGTACAAGAATCGATCCTATATCTGTTCTAATACTAACAACCTACCTCAAAAAGGCCATATATGGATGTCCGGTCCCTCGTTAAAATTTTGATAACAACCACATGTGTGTTTTCGGTCCCAAAGAAAAACACAAAAACATCCACATATGGCCGTTCGGTAACGAACGTGTTAACTTAACTCTTAACTTACACTAACTATCAAATTGGACTAAAACTAACAAGTAAAATGCATACTTAACCAGTACAAAAATCAATTCCTTTAGTAAGGAGTCTTGTTCCTTTTATTTCTTTTGATTATGTTGAAACGAAATGTGTTTTTGCTGCAACCGCATGAGCTTGATACTTAACAGAGATTGAAATAATAAAAATAATATTTTTTTTGTTGTTGATATTTTTATTTACAATCTACAATCTTTCGTAAAGAAAAATACAAATTATTGTAATAAGTAAATTTGATGTAGTAGATATGACATGGAGGAGAAGTAGCCCAATGACTACACTCCTTTCAAAATTGCAATATTCTGCTAGCTGTTTGTTTAGCAGCTCTACATGTGACACCCACTTGAGGGCGGAAAAGATGACACAACATAGAGTTACAGATTTAGTAGTTGTAATATCTAATTTTAATATTAGTCGTGTCATATCAACCACACAAAAATGCCGGCACCACATCCAAAGCAAACGCAAAACTAATATCTTTTCTAGTTGTAGCTCAAATTCTTTCAGATATTTACATTTTCCGATAGGTCTAATTTAGTTAATTGTACTGTAACACAGCAGATATAAACGGTGAATTAAAAAAATATGTAGAGTTCGAATTTGAATGGTCACCCGCCCGAGTCCTAATCTCGCTGGACGTTGCTTGACTTCAGTGACAGAACGAGAACTGATGCGTTCATCGACGCCGTTGTTGGGTCAATATTGAACTTTGTTTCTTGAGACGCCCCCGAAACAATAATAATAAAAATCAATAGCTTGCTCATTCTAGGAAACCAGATGGCCGGAGAACTAGACGTGGACTTTTTTGCCGATTCATTGGAAATACTTAAGACCAGGCTACTTGGCCATTTTATTAATAAATAAATTATCTGTGATTGTTATGTTATGTTATATGGTCAGATTTAATGTAGTATATTGTTCAATGTGAGTCAAAAAAATAATTAGATTTATATATTTTTAAGTGAAAAATATAATTATAAGTAAATAGGTAGGTAGGTGCATTTGTTTTGTTCTTTTTTTCTTTTTGTAGCTGTAAGTTTTTTTTATATGTAGATTTAAGTGTCTTTGTATTAATGGGGACTCCTCGTCAATTCATAAAATTAAATAAATAAAATAAATAAATAAAAATAATACTCCCCCCCCCCAGACACCCAGGAAGCGCCCAAGTCCCTGAATCTGGAGGAGTCCGCCTCCTCCTCCATGGAATCTCTCGCCTCCCTGACGGAGGAGGAAGAAGAGGACCGGCTCGCCCCCATGCCCCCCGCCCCCGCCCAAGCCCCGCCCCTGCTCAGACACACGGGCGGCGCCTTCACCTCCTATGTGAGGAGGCGCGGGGAGCCTGACGGCCGCACCAGCGTGGAGGTGACGACGCCGCATACGCCGCCGCAGGTGAGAGCCGCATTCGGGTCTTTCTATTTTTTTTTTTTTTTTTTTTTTTTTTTAGGCATAGTAATTTCAAAAGTTATTATTATTTTTATTTTTTTTCCCCCTATTAACTTTTTTTATTTACACATAGTTTAATTTTATCATGAATTCTATAAAATAGGTATTAATATTAAGCAGAAACTGTCTACATTATTTTATTTATTTTAATGGCAGGATTCTCAAATTGCTTGAGCTCTTCCACCCAACCATTTGTTGCTGACTAGT
Organism: Bactericera cockerelli; assembly: GCA_024516035.1. NCBI lineage: Eukaryota > Metazoa > Arthropoda > Insecta > Hemiptera > Triozidae > Bactericera > Bactericera cockerelli. The sequence continues at coordinate 6,825,387 of CM044962.1, read as the reverse complement.
AGTCAGCAACAATAGAAATAGAAGGAAATAAGAGAAGCAGTATAGGATAGGAATGAAAAAAAAAAGATGAAGAAAAGAGTAATAATAATAGTGACAATCAAGAGCTACGGAATATCAGAATAGAACTCCTCAACAAGGACTTTGAAATTTATGTTTTTGAGAACTTTATATGCACAATGAGTATCTCATACTACATACATTTTACTTTCTAAATTTTCCAATATTAGAAATCACAAGTAATGTGTTCGTTTTTTTAAAAATAAGAATAATTTTTTGCTCGGATTTTGATTTTTTTCGTAAATTTTACAGGTTGAGTAGTTATAAAAAAGAAATAAATAAAAATATAAAAAAGGATACTCATCTTGCTCGATTTTCATTACAGTATTAGAAAGTCGTGTGATCTTCACAACATTTTATTTTACATGGATAGTAAATGTCACTGACCTCAGTAGCATTATTACATGAATAAAAAAAAAAAACATGTTATTTTCATTGCCATGGTTACAACAAACGCACTGATGTTCTTCTCTTTCTTGCCATGGTTACAACAAACGCACTGATGTTCTTCTCTTTGTTGCCATGGTTACAACAAACGCACTGATGTTCTTCTCAAAGAGAAGACTCTTTGTTGCCATGGTTACAACAAACGCACTAATGTTCTTCTCTTTGTTGCCATGGTTATAACAAACGCACTAACTTTCTTCTTTTCGTTGCCAAGGTTACAACGAAAACACCAACCTTGTTGTTTTCGTTTCCATGGTTACACAAACGCTTGACGTTCTACTTTTCATTGCCATGGTTACAACAAACGCACTGATGTTCTCTTCTCTTTGTTGTCATGGTTACAACAAACGCACTAACTTTCTTCTTTTCGTTGCCAAGGTTACAACGAAAACTCCAACTTTGTTGTTGTTTTTTTAAGCTTTATTAGGTAGAACAAGAAATATATACAGTAGAATACAATGAAATATAAAGAAAAACAAAAAGATTAAACAAATATACAAGAAAGAAAAAAAGAAAAGAGAAATGTCCTACCTAAAGGGCGGGGTTATTGCCTGTGGCAATCTCTTCCACCCTTTGGTTTCGTTTCCATGGTTACATCACAAACGCTTGACGTTTCTACTTTTCGTTGTCATGGTTACAGCAGGTGGTTGGCAACAAGCTGATCGGCGTGGGCCGGCCAGGCGGGGGAGGGGAAAGCGACGCCGCGTTCACCCCCTCTCCCCCCGTGGCCTCGCAGACTCTACTCAACCATCAGACGCGGATTCGCAATCTCTACTCGTGCATCAACGACCTGAGCGAGAATGTGCACACGTTGACTCTGAGCCGCCCCGACTCGAGTAGCTCGGCGAGCTCCGCCACTGACTGGGAAGGTGAGTTGTTGTTATTATTATGGCAGGGGTTAATAATAATAATAATAATAATAAATTCATTTTATTGTACATTTTACACCATATGGCATGTATACAAAGTCACTTAAAACTAAAAGTAAAATTAAAACTTAAAAATAAGTGGAAATAAGTAGGTAAGTAATAAGTAAAGTACATTATGTTGTGCATTAAAAAAATAAATATATATAATAAATAATAATATTAGTGATAGTAAAATGTTCTAATTTTATTAGTATAAAAAAAAATAATTCTCAGCTGATATCCTCTCCTTCTATCTGCTGGTTTTAGAAGACACTTGCAGGTGGGTACCAAAGTCAGTATCTTCATTTAAATGTCATTTAGGAATCTTCGAACAATGGAACAGGTGTTAATGATCACACTTTTCTGCATTTGGATGTACATGTTTTTGTTTAACTCCAGGATCTTTAGGCTGTCGTGTAGCTTCTTTGGTATGACTCTATTATTATTATTATTATTATATTTTATACCTCATGTTTATATCTATACTTGTCTTATAGTGAGTAGCATATAATAGGTTGATCCCCATTTATTGTGAGGGAATCAACTGTTTGTTTTTCACTTTAAATAAATAAATTCAAAATTATTATAGTAAGCTTTTTTAGGTAGAACAAAAATATATATACATATAGTAAAATAGAATGAAATTATAAAGAAAAACAATAAGATTAAGCAAAGATACAGGAACAAAAAAAAAAAAAAAAAAAAAAAAAGAGAATGAAGTTAATGTCCTACCTAAAGGGCGGGGTTATTGCCTGTGGCAATCTCTTCCACCCAACCCAAGTCAAAGCTAAGTTGGCTCAGCTTTGAGATGCTCAGCTTACCACGCGACATATCGTGGGTTCAAACCCCAGTGTTTTAAAAAAATTGCTAGTAAACCATTAGCACCGCCCTTGATCAAGTTTTGCGTAATAATTTCAACTTTGTTTCTTGTAAATTGTATATATTATATTTTGTTTAATAATCTGTTTAATAATAATAAAGTTTTAATAAAAAAAAAAAAAAAAAAATAACAATGGATTATGAACATTTTATTCATATAGCCAGCGGCGCGCGGCGTATGACCAAAGTCCCATAGTTCAGACAAAGTCTGACGTTTATTGGTTAGATTTTCATTTGCTGGTACCCTCACTCAGCCTGTTGGGAAATCGTTTTTTTTTTTTTTTTTTCTTTTTCTTTTTTCTTTCCCTATCCTAGAAAAGATTTCTAAAAAATTGATATTGATATTTTTTTAATATTTTTTTTAAGAGAAAGTCTGACGTTTATTGGTTAGATTTTCATTTGCTGGTACCCTCAGTACCCTCACCCAGCCTGTTGGGAAATCGTTTTTTTTTTTTTCTTCTTCTTTTTTCTTTCCCTATCCTATAGTAAAAATACCGAACTCAGTAGCTTGATCGATAAAGCGGCGGACTTGTAACCTGGAGGTCGGTGGTTCAAGTCCCGGTTTCAGCGTAGATTTAGTAAAAGAGAGTTTGAGTAGTTGTGACATTACGAAAGTGATTATCACAGATATGATAATTTTTTTTTAAACTAACTATAGAAAATATTTCTAAAAAAAATTGATATTGATTTGTTCCTACAAAAAATAGTATTCCACCATATAAAACAAATTTGAAGCCAGCGTCGATGGCATGTTGAATACACCGGTTCCCTTCAGAACACCGAAGTTAAGCGACATCCAGCGAGGTTAAGACTTGGATGGGTGACCATTCAAATTCTAATTCTCGTGACGCTGGCTTTTCCCGGCCCCACTCAGGCTGGGTGAGGTCAATGTGAGTAGCAGGTTTGTGAGTTTCCTGCGAATGGAGGGTAAAACCCCCGTCGTGATATGACCATGGCAGTTGAAAGCGACGTTAAACCCCACTTAAAAAAAAAAAAAAAAAAAAAAAAAACAAATTTGAAGAAAATCGGTTAAGCGGTTTTTGGAGGTACAAGTGATTTGGTATAAAATCTCAAAATTGGCACGTGTATACAATGTGAAACAATCACGAGGAAGTATTGTGTCCATAATTGGCAGTGTTTTTTTTCTCTTCTCTTTCCTATTATTTTCTTTTTATACTACAGAGAGGTAAAACTTCATTTTTTTTTCTTCATTTTTTTTTCTTCTTCTTCTTTCTTTTTTCCATTTACTTTTGATATAGAGAAAATTGATAGTAATATATTTTCCACACTTTTGATAGGCATTATATTTTTCTTTTGTTTATTTTTAACAATTTGCCACTCTCAGGCAACGGGCACGCCACGGTGCTGCGACGCGGCATCTCGCATCAGCCGCTGCCGCCCCTCCCCCCTGCCCGCGTGCCCCCGCCCCCCAGAGAAGACTCCGCCCCCTCCTCGCATCGTAAGCCCCTCCCCCCGGGCGGCAGCATCAAGGAGAAGCCGGCGTCCCTGGCCAGTGAGGGCGCCGCCAGCATGACGGGTGAGTACTGACACCTGCGCATGCGTGGGTGGTCGCAGTCATTACATTAACATATTTTCATTCAAAATCCTCTTGGAGTACAATATAATAATAATATCACCTTATTTATACTGCCCCATTATTCCAGCAGTAAGCCCAAGACATATTATTATGTGGTAAAAATCCCAATTGGGAGGATAACATGTCATATCAATCAAGCTACCGTGGTCGGTTAAAAGTATATATGTACGACTATATGTTTGTATACAAAATGACAAAATAACCATCACAAGGAGCGAAACTGGCCAAATTAGAGGGTAGTTTGTAAATACATACAAAATGAGGAACTCGGAAAACGGATTTTAATAAAAGAAATAGTTCAGTACCAAGATAACTTGGCCGCAAACAAGATATCACTGCATTCATTCGCTAAACTTTTTTGGATAGGAGTTCTGGAACTTGGCCCTTTTTTAACGGTAGTTTTTTTTGTGGGATATATATTATTTATTATCACTATTATCATTATTATATAATAATGATAATAGTATTATCATTATTATAAGCATATAATAGGTTGATCCCCATTTATTGTGAGGGAATCAACTGTTTCTTTTTCATTTAAAATAAATAAATTCAAATTTATTATTTTTACAAATTAACGGTTTAAACTCATGTGTATTATTAATTCCGTTTAAACCATGTGTACTAATTCAATCTCCAGAAATCTATGATTAATGACATTGCTATCACAGCTATTCGCGGTTCTTGTCGCATAATTCATAACCACCTGTACAAACCATCCTGAAATATAACCATTGTCATTGTCTACTTCAAAACACAAGTAACAAGAGTACTGTGTCTTATGGCAATCATCGATAGTGATGTCAGTTGTTTGTAAATAAATTTTACTGTCTTTCTCTCTCTAATTAATATTTTTTTTGTATTTACATTTATAATGTTTTACAAAATGTAAATACAAATAAAAAAAAATAAAAAAGTTAAATTATCATATTTGTGTTAATTCAATTCAAATTTTTATTGTGATATTTATACATAAACATTTAACACAATTTACAATAATATTTTTACCTACATAAAAAAACTAACATTAGTTACACCTGACTAACTTAATATCTAATAGCTATCTACGTATTCAGAACTAGGGAAGTTAATAATGATAGGATAAATAGTTATACATTGATTTCTTCAAGCAAAGTTATAAAAGATGAAAGTGAAATAGTAAGGTCGAAAGTGAAATTGTTCTGATAGTCGTTGTATAGTTGCATTGCTCTGTTGATGGGATATAATTCTGAGTGAGAAGTAAGAGGTACTTTAAAAGTCTTAAATTGAGAATTTCTCGTTCTTTCAGATCTCGAGTTGAAAAACAGACTGTTGTGAAGAAAGGGAATGTCAATTTGTTTATTGTAAATTTTAAAAAGAAAAACTAGAAAGCTTCTTATGTGACGATTAATCACTCTAATTAATATGAATTCCGACCTCGCTCCCATGACCTCCCCCCAGGCGGCATTCAAGACGAGATCCGCGCCACTCAGCTTCGCCACCTGAACCGAGAAGTAACGCCGAGCATTTCCGAAGTCTACCACGAGCGGAACATAGGGCTGGGCCTGGCTCCTCCCCTCTCCAAGCTCCTCCTTCTTCCCGCTAGCTCCGCCCACAACAGTCGGACCCCGAGCTCCTGGCTCAACTCTGCCGCGCTGCAGAGGTAGGTAAATATGTGACTCGAGGCTTTTCTGCTCTTTTTTCATTCGTCTTTTTGTTACAAATTACCTAAAATAAAAGGAAACCCAAGTTGCCTTGTTTCCGATGTTTAGTAATTCACTCACTGCCAGAGACTCAAAAAAGAAAGAAAAAAAAAATACATTTATTTTTATTTATTTACACTTTATAATTAGGACATATTATATACAACACAAGTAGTTACAAATTAAAAAACAATATAATAGAAGAAGAAGAAAAAAAATATATACATAATAATATATGTCCTAACTACATAATAATATATGTCCTATATATATACATACTAATATATGTCCTTGGCAATCTCTTCCACCCAACCTCTTCATTTGTTGAAGAGAAAAAAATCGACCTTGTAATCAGGAGATGGGAGATTCGAGTCCCAAGTTCGGGTCTAACACGTTGACTGCCAAGGTCATTTTTGGACACTTTACCCGTACGCCACGTTACTGACACTCATTCAAAGTAGCATCGACTGTCACACAATATGTGTGACGTGGCGTATAGGTTTTTTTTTTCCGTTATTTATTTAGGTATTCACATTTTTTCAACAATGAACATCAAAAATAATAAAACATTTAGGTAACAACCCTTTATTTATTTATTTATTTAGAAACTCTTTATTAGTAGGAAGAACATATATATACAGACAATAATGGTAAAAAAAAAAAAAAAATAGACAATATTAATAATATAAACAAGGTAAAAAAAGAACAAAACAAAAAAACAAAATATATACATATGTCCTAACTAAAAGGCGGGGTTATTGCCTATGGCAATCTCTTCCACCCAACCCTTTCAGCATAATGCTGGTGTTTAACATTGTGTTACACAAACATATAGTGTGACATGGCAGTCAATGTGTTAAAAAAACCCGAGGCGTGTCTGTCTGTGTGTTGCAGGCTGAGCGCGGACACGGACCTGGCCAAGCGAGACGAGGCCGACGGCCGCTCCATAGCCGAGTCCCAGAGCTCCGCCGCGCCCCCCTGCGCCCCCCCCGTGCTGCTGCCGCCCCTGCCTCTGCCGCGCTCCAGACCCCCGCCCCTGCCCCCCTCCTCCTCCTCCTCCTCTCCTCCGCCTCCCCCCTTGTGACGTCACCGAGTCTAGCGCGTGTCGGGCGGGTGAGCTATTGGGCGGGTGAGCTATTGGGCGAGTGAGCTATTAGGCGGGTGAGCTATTGGGCGGGTGAGCTATTGGGCGGGTGAGCTATATTGGTCGAGTGAGCTATTGGGCGAGTGAGCTATTGGGCGGGTGAGCTACTGTACTGAGGGCGGGTAATTTACATTGTATTTATACTTAAATAAATAAAGAGGTGCTTTGTTAAACTGTTGGCATAATGGGACTACCTGTCTTGCGCTGACAGTCTAAATAAAGCACTACTTATACTTATACTTATACTGGGCGGGTGAGCTATTGGGCGAGTGAGCTATTGGACGGGTGAGCTATTGGGCGAGTGAGCTATTGGACGGGTGAGCTACTGGGCGAGTGAGCTATTGGGCGGGTGAGCTATTGGGTGGGTGAGCTATTGGGCGGGTGAGCTATTGGGTGGGTGAGCTATTGGGCGAGTGAGCTATTGGGCAGGTGAGCTATTGGGCGAGTTTTTAAACTTGGGTCCTGTTTTAGCGTATTTTTTTATGTGACTATAAATAAATATTCACTGGGGGACTATAAACAAGGAGGAGACCAGCAGTCTAGCTGGGGGACTATAAACAGGGAGTAAACCAGCATTGGCTTGGTTCTGGGGGCCCTTGTCAATTATTAGCCTCCTTGTAAAGACAGTGGTAGAAGTGCTGAGTCATTCCTCCACTGTCTGGCTACCATCGTTCATGATGACGCCACCCTGTGATGATATAAAAATATTAATTACTAGCGGGGCTGCACCGGCATCGCCAAGCCATCACACATACACACAGTAATGCTGGTATGTCAGATGATTTTGATAGCAGTCTAAAAAAAAAAAAAAAAAAACCATTTTGCTCTCAGGTGACTATGGAAAATATTTGTTTTGTGATTAACAAAGTACTTTCTAATTTTCTATGGTGAGATGAATCCAGCATTCTTACATTTAATATTAAAGAAAAAGATCTTTATTTTTTTTGTATTTGAACATAGTCCATACTATTATATTTGATACGAAATTGTGGAACATATATTTAAACTAAAAATAACATATTCACCCATACTATCAAGATTTACATTTAATTTTCGTTGGTACATTTATAACAATTTGAGGTATATTGAAATTAACATTTAATGTTTACCTATACTAGCAAATTTTATAGGAATTTGGAGGTACACTCTTGAAATGAACAACTGAAGATTAACATCTCTTCAACATTTAAAGTTTAAACATAGCTTTGGCTAGACAATGCTATGTTTAAGTAGAAATACCTGTATTGCAATTTAAAATCAAGTCTTCAATCCCCAAGTTATGCATTATTATGAGTAAAATACCAAGAGATAAAAACTTTGTAAATTTTTAGGTATTTTACTTCCGAGAAATTTCTAATATTAGAAATCGGAAGTATTGTGTTCGTTTTTGTAAAAAAAAATATTTTTTTGCTCCGATTTCAATTTTTTTCATATTTCTGGACGTTTCATAACCTCCTGAGCAAATTTGGTTTTGTGTCCGTCTGTCGGTCTGTCGGTCTGTCTGTCGGTCTGTTAAAACGATTCCTTGTAACGCGCAAATCTCCGAAACTACTCGACCGATTTTGATGAAATTTTGTACACATCTAGGAGACATTCTGTAGATGGTCCCATTTTAAATTCATCGAATTCGTACTAGCGGCTCTGGGTGAAAGAGACCATGCGCCTGACCACTAACTTTTTACTTAAATGCTTATATCTCGTGAACGGTACACCCGATTTTGATGAAATTTTGTATGTATATGCATATTATTGTTTTACACAGGCTTTTTATATTTTCTTTTTAATTAATTTTAATTTGACTCTGATATTTAAGAAAATCCGAAATTTTGGACAATAAAGTCAAAAAATAAGAACCACGACTTGCCGATACAGAATTTTCTGTAGAATCTAGAATGTAGAAAAAACAGTTTTCTATCATATAAAACAAATTTGAAGAAAATCGGTTGAGCCGTTTTGGAGATACAAGTAATTTAGTATAAAAACTCAAAATTCGCACGTGTACACAATGTGAAACAATCACGAGGAAGTATTTTGTCCATAATTGGCAGTGTTTTTTTATTCATATTAGACAAAAAGAGAACTTAAGTGGTGTACTATTTGTCATGTGATGTGTAAATATGAAGTTTTAATTATTATATCTTTGTAAAAAAAAAACGAATAGTCTTCCTTTAACCATTCTATGTTTTGTAACTACACTGTAGATATTTACATCCTATTACTGCGCGCAATACACACGTGCATTGTAACATAAATAATAATAATTAGTGTATTACATGATACCAATTAAGAAATTATCCTTTTATAAAATAATAAATGTAATAAAAATATAAGTACCTATCTCAATTTTATCTATTGTCATTAAAAAATCAAATGTATAAATGAGCTCTCCTACCTTCAATTTTGTAGGCACTAGTTCAAAAATTTGTACAAATATAATTACTTCTAATATTGTCAATGTTTGAAATATTTTTTTTAATATTTTGTAAAATTATAATTACCTAAAACATTGTCAATGTTTGAACGATTAATTTTTTGTTGTCTTATTTTCTGAACAAAAAATCAATAAAAACACAATTTCTATAGCCTAACACGAGCGATAGCTTGGTTTGTGTACCCTATCACATTTCTAAGTCATCATGTTGTACTTTTAATGAACAGGTAGTTGTCCAATCTCCCGACAAGCCAGCGTCGGCGTCGATGACGCGTTGAAATATTGTGTGACTTATCACAATGTTGGTTGACTTGTCACAGTATTGTTTGACTTATCACAATATTGTTTGACTTGGCTTGTCAGAATATTGTTTGACTTATCACAATATTGTTTGACTTATCACAATATTGTTTGACTTATCACAACATTGTTTGACTTATCACAATATCGTTTGACTTGTCAGAGCATTGTTTGACTTGTCAGAACATTGTTTGACTTGTCACAATATTGTGTGACTTGTCACAACATTGTTTGACTTGTCACAATATTGTGTAACTTATCACAAATTTGTTTGACTGGTCACAACATTGTTTGACTTGTCACAATATTGTGTGACTTATCACAGTATTGTTTGACTTGTCACAATATTGTGTGACTTATCACAATATTGTTTGACTTGTCACAATGTTGGTTGGCTTGTCACAATGTTGGTTGACTTGTCACAACATTGGTTGGCTTGTCACAATGTTGATTGACTTGTCACAATGTTGGTTGACTTGTCACAACATTGGTTGGCTTGTCACAATGTTGGTTGACTTGTCACTTTATTTTTTTGACTTGTCACAGTATTGTTTGACTGGTCACAATATTGGTTGGCTTGTCACAATAATGTTTGACTTGTCACAATGTTGGTTGGCTTGTCACAATATTGGTAGGCTTGTCACAATGTTGGTTGGCTTTTTACAATATTGGTTGGCTCGTCATTAGATTGTTGGGTCTCTTTCTTGTCACTAGATGGCGGGGTCTCTTCCTTGTCACAACGCAGAGCAGACAGCACCTCACTGCACTTGGCATCTACTTTGACGTGCGCCAGATTGTCCGCCCGTGTGGCGCCTATGTTCACGATGGCGATGGGCAGTTTCAAGTCCGTGGCCTCCAGTAGGATCCTATAGCCGGAATATACCTGGACACGGGGGAATATGAAATTTGAAATCAGATGGATCAGTTATTTCTGTCCAATAGTGAGAGAATATAATAGAATAGAGCATACAGAAAAGGAAAGTTTTTATTTTTATTTACAAGGCAACTAATCACAGGTGACAGACTTGATCCATTCCACTTGCATGAGGCAATGTACCTAACATGCAGGTAGCATTACCTCGTTGGATCGCCAAAGAAATCCTCTGAAAGAGGAAAGCCTTGGCGGCCCTATTGCCAGTGAGAGCATACAGTGTTTCTTTTTTTCGTTTGCTTTTTTTGGAAACCCCTAATTTTCCATTACATTTATACAGGGTGAGTCATTTTAAATGGTGCATTCAGTTTTCTCCTCCCCTATTGGAAATACAAAATTTTCTGTTCTAAGATTATTTTCTTAGCTCACAGGGGGACATCCCATGGCGACCTTCAATGTTATTTCAAGGTCAAATTCAGAATCTTAAATGAATCAACCTGAATTTTATTGCATAATATTCTGATTATGCATAAAATTTTGACAATATTCATTCAACTCACATTTTCATTTTATATTTTTCCCCAAAAATTTTCACCTCTAACCTCTTTTTTTTTCACCTCTAACCTAGGCAAGATGTCTCCTTGTGAGCTCTGAAAATTTATATCAGAATAGAAATTTTGTATTCCTAACAGGGGCCAAGAAAATTGACTGTCACTTGAAATAACTCATCCCATAATGTGCAGAAAATCACAAGTGAACTTATTTGTTATACAGGGTGTCCCGTATACAGATGCAAATATTTTGAGGGTAGGTTCAGCCCACCGTGGACTATCATATGAGCGAAACTTGCAGTGGGGCATTTTGCTTCGTTAAAGAGTTATGGCCAAATCCCTGTTTTTCCCACAGGTCTAGAGGTCCATGATCTTTAAAGTAATATAAATGAGCCTTCTTTTTTATAAAACTAAACATAATAGGGTATTTTTTTAACTAGTGATACGCAGAATTGCAATTGTAGAAGTACTTTAAATTCACGAAAGGGAGAAAAGGGAAAAATCAATTTTTAGAAAAGTATTGAACTTATGATTAAATATCTCTCTGATCTTTCAATATTTTTTTATGCAACCAACTGCATTTCAAGGGAAATTTACATGACTATCCATACATGAAGTCAAAAATTACTTACTGCCTATCATTTCTTTAAAATCGTGCATCGATCCAAGTGACATCTAGACCTGTGGGAAAAACAGGGATTTGGCCATAACTCTTTAACGAAGCAAAATGCCCCACTGCAAGTTTCGCTCATATGATAGTCCACGGTGGGCTGAACCTACCCTCAAAATATTTGCATCTGTATACGGGACACCCTGTATAGTTCATATTAGAAATCAAAAGTATACTTGTAATATTTTATATAAAACAAGGATTCTTTTAATTTTCACAAGTTAGTACTCATGGTACTACCATGATGGTAGCAAAGGCTTAGTCAGGCAAAAAAAGTTGTAATTAGTTAGAACTGGAATAATTTCCGTTTATCGTATTGTAAATAAATAAATGATCAAGCCTATGAAACTCGAGTTGTGGGTGAAAATTAAAAGAATCCTAGTTTTATATAAAATATTACATTACACTACTGAACTTACTGTCAGTGAAGATCCCAGAACTAGAACTCCGTCACAAGATTTGACCAGGTAATCTATCTTGTCCATTCTGTGGCGAGGAATATTATCACCAAAGAAAACAATGTCGGGCTTCAGATTTCCATAGCAATGGGGACACTGAGGCACTTGGAAGTTGGACATGATTTCCTAGAAATAGAATATTTTTTCATTATTATTATTTTATTTGAAAAATGGTCTTGACATATAATTATGAGTCAACTGTCATATAAAAGAATTGATTGAAGGATTAGAAATTTAATATTAAGGGGGAAAAATGAGTTTATAACTATTCAAATTTACCAGGTATGTTGCTAGTAAGAATTTGGAACAGTCTTGGTCTCAAAATTTACTAATTAGACTCGAGCACTTGCATTAAGAGGTTGCAGTACTCACGTGGAAAAAAATAGAACAAATAAAAAATATATTTAATTTTAAAATAATTTCTTAAATTCTTTTTCAAATATAATTATATTACAAAAGTAATCATTATTAACAACAATTTCGATTTCAGTGAACACATGTGTCATTAGTAGTTTTGTATTTTCATAAAATTACTAAAGGCAAATCCTCACCTAGTAACCTTTGCAAGGACAAAGAGATTCTGACTCAGGTACTTACGTCACTGATTTCCACATCACCGTCTGGTCTCATTTCTTGGCTCTCAACGTGAAGATCTGGGTTCATCTCTTCAAGTATCCTCTGAAATTTGTGTCTAGATATCTCATAATCACAACCAAGACACATGACTCTGAACGCAGTGCCATGCATTTCTATGACCTGAAATTATTTTATTAAATGTTAAACTGAAGAATTTTTTAAAAAAAATATGAACATAATTTTCAATGACAAGGTTTATTTTGAGAAGCATGATATGTGGGGATCTAATTGTAGATCAAATATCAGTACATGTCAATACCTGTCATAATTACTCCTGGTTGATTCAATGTTAATTTCAATACCTTTGGGAGGACAAAAAAACATCCTTTGTTCAGTTTCAATGTTTTTCTTTGAACTCTGATCTTTTGTGGGCAAAAAAAAATGAGCAATATTAATTATCAATTTGACAATGGGGTTTTACTGGTGAATGATAACATTACATTACCAGGACAAAAGACAATAACAAATCAATAGTGCCCTTGTGAGGGTTGGTTTTAGGAAGGGAATTTAGCCATAAAAGGTGGAAGAAGGAGTGCTAAAACCAACCAACCATGAGGAAGAGGTTGAACAATGTCAACCCCAAGTAGCTTTTGCGAAAGGGAAAGTGAAAGAAAAAGATTACCTTTTTGTTACCAGCTTTGTAATGTAGTCCATCTACATTTTGTGTAATAATATAAAGAAGTTTCTCACTATCCTCCAAATGCTTGAGTGCGTGATGATTGTCATTTGGTAGGAAAGATGAAAATCTTGGCCACCCAAAAAAATTCCTTGCCCAATATCGTGTTCGTACACCTCTGGATGCTAGAAAGTCTTGGAACTGTACAGGTCTCTTGTCACTTCGGGCATAGAGTCCAACGCCTTCTGATCGGTAATCAGGAATACCACTTTCTGTAGAAATACCAGCTCCAGTGACTGCTAGAATCTTTTTGTACTTTTTGATGAATTGTTTCAGCTTGTTGATGTCACTTTCAAGCACAGGTTTATGTTTAGGCACAAAAGAAATGTTACGTGAGAGTATAGTATCAGGTGGAGTGAATAAATATTTAGAAAAAAGTTTCTGACCTCTACAGGCTGCCATTGCAGGAGAAAATATTTTAAAGAACTTTGGTTAACTTCAGGCTATTTTTAATGAAATTTAAGTTCAGGCTGTTTTTGACAAAGTATTAAGTTTTTAGTCTTATGTGTTCCAGGGATAAAATGAATGCTTAGAATATGGATGAACTTATTTAATTTAATTAAAGATATGTCAAAAAAAATCAAGATCAATTTCTCATTTGGTATTCAGTAAAAGAAGATAAATCAAATGAGCTACAGAAATAAAGACAGTATAGGAAATGAGGTTCCTAAGGAATGAAACACAATACAGTTGTTGTAGAATACTCCTTTGTCACAATTTCATTGGCACACTGAATCATTTTCACACTGTAAAACCAAACTTACATGTTATGTTTCCAGACGACAAAAGAATACTACAGGCTACTGTCAAACAATGTGATAACTGATAACGGTTTTAAATGAGACATGGTGTTTAATGTTTTCACTACTGTCAATAACAACTCATTAGCATCCTAATGAGCAAGGGGTGTTTGCTTTATTTGAGGGTCCCAACTTTAACAAGTTTCTAGAAGAAAAACCAACAGTCCAACTGAGCCATGAAGAACAAGATGTGCTTTTCATTTCCTAGTGGAACCGGAAAAGTTCTCTTTAACCTTCATAATAACTTGAAAAGAAAAGAAAAATTGTTGATTCCTCTGAATTCAACTACAATTGATAAGGATTTTTCTGCAAAATTGAAAATTCAAATTACAATCCATTTTAGTAAACAAAGAGTGATAAGCTGATAACGGAGAGAGTCAGGTGCTTAAAACTGCGAAGCGGGACTTTATTTATCTTTTTAGTGTTTTTTTTAACACTAATAATGTATTAGTAAACAGACACGGCAAAGTTTCAAAATTTTCAAGCAAAAAAACGAAGCTGGATCTTCACACCGACAGTAGAATGAAGCTATTTGGACTGTTGGATATTATTGGGGCTTGTGTTTATAGCACCGGTTCCTATTTAACTGCGAAACGGGACTTTATTTATCTATCTTTTTAGTGTTTTTTTTTTTTTTTTAAACGCTAAGGTACTTTATTAAAGTAAGACTGAAGCTATTTGGGGTGTTGCATATTATTTGGGCTTCTGTTTATAGCAATGATCAGAGGTGAAGACTAATGTGCACTGGTAGTTAAGTGGTTAACGCACTAGTCTGGCAAACCAGGTAGCATAGGCATCCGTTGCTTTGAATCCCACCCAGTGCATGATTTTTTCCTCATTAATTTAAGTTTGTGACCACATAATAATCGACCCTGAGGATTAGGTGGTAGAAAATGCTTTGAGGAATAAACTCACCTTGTGGTTACCTTCCACTAAAGAGTAAGCAGTTATTATTATTACTTGAGAAGATAAAATTGAAAAGAGAACAACTTTATCACTTACCGTTTTGGAGAAAATCGAACAACTTTCAGAAGCCCCAATTATTTTGACATTTTCATGTCTTTGCTCTGGCACATAACCAAAATTATGTGACGAAATTATGTAACGATATTATGTAACAAAATATTGAATTGTAAAGGGAGAGAAGAGGGAAAGTGTGTGTCATGCGCACAATGGCGAAGTATTGAATTGTAGAGGGAGAGAAGAGAGAATGTATGTGTCATGCGCACAATACGAAATTTGGTCAGTTGGGTTTTGGACCTTGAATAGTAAAGATGAAAATGTCCCAATGGTTGCAGACTCGTATGCAAGCGTTTTTAAATTATTTTCAAGAGTTTGATCAATATAAAAATTGAAAAGTGGGTCATATCATTCAAGATTTCAAATTTGGGCCGCACCCGGCACCAGACCCACATTTCGGGTAGCCCTGCAAATACATTAATTCGGACTTGAAATTTGGTATGGAAGTTGATTTTATATACCCCCCGGATCACAAAACATTTGGTTGAAATCGACCGTTCCTTTGGATTCATTAATGATACAAAATAATTAAAGACCAAGTTTTTCTTGGAAAAAAAAGTGTTTGCTCTTATTATTTTTTTGATACCTTGAATTTTTTGGAACCAGGCCCCAAATTACAGTCTTTTTCAAGGTCGCGTTGGGACCAATTTTTTTTATTATTCATCTGAGATGGGGGTTGTGACATATCAAATCCAATGATTTTGAGATGCTGATTTTTGATTTTGAGACAAATTGGACATTAATATTTATCTAGCTGTTACTGTTGAGTCACCAGTGGCGGACCTTGACTTCTTTTCGAGTGATAAGGAAAGTCGTGTGATGTCAAACCAGTTCGTTTTTCAAACGAAAACTTAAACAAACTCTACTATGGTGGAGTTTGAGGCTGAAAAGAAAAACGTAAATACGAATATAAATGAGCAAAGTCAAATTTTAAATTATACGCAAGAATAATTCTGTTTAATTTAAATAAATAAGAGATTGTTTTTTTTTACACTACCTATGTATAATATTTAATTTAAATCATTAATTTATTAATATAACAGTATTGAGATTTACAACATTTCGGTAAATTTACAAAATATTTTAACAATAATCATCGTTGTACAGTATCTTACATTTAATCATTATTTACATTCTAAACAAAAAGTTATGCTCTGGGCTTATAGCTTTACTAATTTATGCTTTGCCTTAGATTACCTATTATTATTATGAAATAAAATAATGAAAAGTAAGGAAAGGTGCGTTTATCAATCACACTAATCAATTGATTTAATATTAACTCAATGGTTAATTTCGAATGGTTTACTTACTGCCGAAGTGCCAAAAAGACCAAATATAACTATGTCACTGATGTACAGACCAACAGCACTGATCAATTGATTAGCATTATCATCCTGTCTAACTGATAAAAACACTCAAAGAATTTTTGAGAAATTTTCCTTCGCATAAACCATCCCGTAAATGCATTTGCATTTGCTTTTGTATTTGAATTTTGTTTTCATCGCGAGATTTTTTTCTTTAATTCTTTTTTTCTGACGGGTCATTCATAATTATATGCCAAAAACATTTGTCAAATAAAGTTAATAAGATATTCGATGCATCATCTTGAGTTAATCACATGTTAACAATAGTACTTAGTTTCAATGAGAGACACAAAGAAAGATAGATATTATGAACAATTGAACATGATATCAAGAAACATAAAAAGGTGAAATGGGAGGAGAAAAAAACAACCTAATTTCTATAGATAAATAAGTAAATAGAGACCTCATAATGACTTGAACCTGTCCCGTAAAATCAGCCATCTTGTTCATTTTTAACACAGAGGAAATCACAACAATAACAAATTAATTTCTTCTTCTTAAATACTTTTGAAGGCAATAATGGTAGCCATATTGTCCAGTCTGTTATTGGGCAGATTTATTACTCATGAGATATACGATATGTCTCTATTTACTTATTTCTCTATGCTAATTTCTAATAAACAAAATCGTAGTTAAAAAAACTCAAAACAAAAAAAAACCAAAATAATAGTTCCCATATCTTGTATAGCAAGGGAGAGTTCGGTTTAAAAAACTACATAATAGTTGTGTATACAATAAAATTTACACAAAACAACCCTAGCATAATTAGCTAAGGTTTATTTCAAAAGGCAATATTAAAAAAAAACAACAAGTATATATAAATATTAAAGTATAGGGACAGATCTCTCCATGCAAATAAATGTTAACGGCTACACGTCAACAAAAAAATACATGATTATGATGTACCTATACTAAAAGTTAGGTAGGGGATGTGGTTAAGGCGCTACACTTGTAATGTAAATAATCTAGCGCGTGGATCCGTGATCTATGGTTCAGATCCCACCCAATGCTTGGCTTTTTCCTCGTCTATTTGAGTACGTGACCACATAATAATAAGACTCTGAGGGTTAGACTATTAATAATTTACAGACAATATTAACAAAACTATAATGCAGTTGTTGAGAATAATTTTTTACAGAAGATCATCCAAGAGAAAAAAAGAAAAGAAAAGAAAAGAAAAAAAAAAAAAAAAAAAAAATAGCGAGGAAAAATACTTCCGGTACCTGGACATATTCGGGAGTAAGATTTAGAATAAATTCGGATATACGAACTTCAAACAAGCCAGCGTCAGAAAAACCATCCGAGTGGGTTTTCGAACACAACCATTATAATTCGAACCCTCGTGATACTTGATATGCCCGGCCCCACTCAGGCTGGGTGAGTTTAATAGAGAGTAGAGCTGGTTTGTGATTTTCAGCGAATGGAAGGTAAAACCCCCGTCGTGATATGAGTTTTCTGCCATAAAAAAGAAAGCCAAGGAGCAAGGACCCTGATTGTTAAGTCTCCTCTGTAAATAAATATCATTAAAAAAAAAGAAAGCCTATAAAAAATAGTAAAGCTACGAAGAAACGAGGGTCAGGTGGTAGAAAATGCTCTGAGCATGAACCTCGCCTGGCTAAATTGTTTTTTTTTTAGCATTGTTCCAATGAAGCAATTTTACAAGCTCCACTTACAAGAACAATGAGAAGAAGTTAAGAAAGTAAGAAAAAAGATAAATAAATAAAAACAATAATAACAATAAAATCAAGTTGGTACTAATCCTAGCATCTCCTTACATAGTATTTTATAGTGAGAGGATTTCATTGCTAGATCAAATTGTGATGAATAATGATTGAAAAGTAGCATAGCTGCAATACATGGCGAATTGAGGCTTTCGAGTAAACAGGGACAGTTTTATTATTATTACTATAAAGCTAGAAATTTCATTACATTCCAGTGGGTGTGGATAAGATTACTGAGATATTTCACCCAGGAGATCGAGAGAGACTAGAGAAACACACGGGACATGCCAGCGGTAGATCACTTGCTCGCCAAGCACAAGATCCCGGGATCAAAACCAGGAGCCGACAAAAAAATGTATTCAAAGTTTGCCAAACTTATCAAAGTAATCACTTTGTGGCTAGGGAGTAAAATAGGTACATTAAAAAAAAAAAATTGATTGGTAGTAACACTAAATGTATTTTAGCGCGAACTAGTAACAGAATGAAATAAGGGAAGAAAAAACACTTCTAATTCTAATTAGGTAATTATGTAAACAAAATGAAGCAACGAGAGGATTGTGATTAACACAAATATGATAACTATAAATAATATCGCCTTATTCAAACTGCCCGACTAGGGCTAATGAGACCCATTATTCCAGCAGTAAGCCCGAAACATATACTTAGGTGGTCACAATCCCTAATGGGTAACTAGTCATGTCCAGGCAGGGCTTTGAACCCGCGACCTCAGGATTACCAGAGAGACGCCTTGACCATTGAGCTACCGGGACCAAAATAAGAATTACATGAACATAAAAAAAGTTATCTTATTTGTACTACTCAAACTCGCTTAATAAATCGTGGCTGAACTTGGGACTCGAACCACCGACCTCCAGGTTTCAGGTCCGCCGCCTCATCGATCAAGCTACTGAGGTCGCATAAATATAAGGAAGATTATTATTAAACATGTTGGATCAAGTTTTATTTACAAATGACATAGAATATAATATACATTATTATTATTATAAATTATTATTATTATTATAAAGGGTTTCGTCTGAAACACCATACAATTAACACTGCGACCTAGTAAGATCTATTGTGACCAGGGAGAAAATCTCTCATCCTATTTCCCAGTTCTGTGCCTATGACGGCCCAACTGGGCTTAGTTGAGAGTGGTTGTCCAATGCTTAACACCCTAAGTCCAGAAACCTGTTCCCTTCATGAGAAGTGTCAGTCTCTGGACGAGGTGTTCTTGGTTATGGAGATCTTCGAGATTACTGGATTATATAATATACATACATAGATATTAAAATTATGAAAACAAAACTTGATCAAGGGCGGTGCTAATGCCAAGGGCATTCTCTTCCAATTTATGATATGAAAAATATGATAGTTGATATGAAAAGATTCATATCAAATATTATAAAAACAATTTATAAGATGTCATAACAGATATGAGTCTAGATAAAAATACGTATTTCAAATTGGACCTCTCGTGATGGTGGATATTCCCGTCCCCACTCAGGCTGGGTGAGGTGAATTTGAGTAGTATGTTTGTGAGTTTCCAGCTAATGGAGTGTAAAACTCTCGTCGTGATATGACCATACAGTTGAAAGCGACGTTAAAATCCCCCCCCTCCCCAAAAAAGTATTGTAAAAAATAGTTGACTTTAACAGCCATATTTATGAACAGAGAATTTTGTCAGAGCAATGTCTCAAACAAGGTATTGGCCAATAATATTGAGGGAAATCATGCTTGAGACATTGCTCAGACGGCATTTTCTGTTCATAAGTACGGCTCTGAAAGTAATGTTGGCGGAAACGCAAGGTGGTATATGTAGAGCGACTTTAAGAAAACCCAGTAAAAATAGTTGAAAAATACTTCCGATTTCTAATATTAGAAATTTATCGAAAGTAATATAAAGAAAAGTATTTTTAAACAAGACACTTGAAGGACAACAGGCAAAATATTTTTTTTGTTAGAAGTAAGAAGACGTAAAATATAGGTTAGAAAAACTGAGACAAAGAGTGTTTTAACATTAACAGCCGTATTTATGAACAGAAAATTTTGTCTGAGCAATGTCTCAAGCAAGGTATTTGCCAATAATATTAAAGGAAATCATGCTTGAGACATTGCTCGGACGGTGTTTTTTGTTCATAAATACGGCTGTAAATATTGATACTATGACACTGAACACAAACTCAGCCCCCAGACGAAAAATATCATTAAATAATAAATATAAAGGATTTTAAAAAACATGAATAATCCTCCGTACCCACTTTTTGGGTAATTTTGAGTATAAATAACATTACATAAACAATACTACGCAACCTCAGCAATGAAAAAGTGGTTTGTAAAGGTAAATAATTTTATATAGGTACTATGTTATCGCATAAAATTTATGGCTGTTCTAATAATAATATTATGTAAGTTTCCCTCGAATGGTGGGTAAAACCTCCATCGTGACATGACTATGCAGTTGAAAGCGTCATTAAACCCAACTTATATGTAATAATTAATATACTTAAAATACAAGTTCACAGAGCTAATATTATGGGGTATTAAGAGAATAAGAGGAGCAAGGAGGCTCATAAGAAGCTTACCCTAACAAGATGGAGCGGGGATGACTCATTTTTATATATAATTACTATTTTTATTTGAAAAAAAAAAAATATTCTGCTGTTTCATCATTTAAAAAAAATATATTGGAGTTCCCACCGAAACCCTAGAACCAGTTCAGATAATAGTACAAACAAAATCCACACACTATTGTTAATATGTTGTCCTAGCTTCTTCTGTTTTTTTTTTTTTACCTTGTATTCTTTAACCTACTTTCTTTATATCTTGTATTTTTTTTTTCTCTTATATTCGCAAATCATGTTCTATGTACATATTCTGTATCCCTTGAACAATAAATAAAATAAATACTACGATATGTATAATTTAGAACAGGGTACTATACATAGCCAGCGGACCTGTTCAGGGGATAGGGCGTCCCTACGTTTTTAGCTACATGGATGGAGCAGGACACTCCACTGGGGGTGAGATCTTTACAGTGAAGGCTATGTACTGTGGCTATGTACTAGCTATGTACTGGGAGAGTTAAGGACTCGTAAGGACCGAATTATACAGCAAATAGATTTAATCTAAGTGGACACTATACCTTAACATCAGATCTAGCACGGAAGTATTCAGGGCATCAGGTCTAGCAGGGAAGTATTCAGGGCATCAGGTCTAGCAGGGAAGTACTCAGGACATCAGATCTAGCAGGGAATTATTCAGGACATCAGGTCTAGCAGGGAAGTATTCAGGACAGCAGATCTAGCAGGGAACTATTCAGGACAGCAGGTCTAGCTGGGAAGTATTCAGGACAGCAGGTCTAGCAGGGAAGTATTCAGGACATCAGGTCTAGCAGGATGGAGCAGGACACTCCACTGGGGGTGAGATCTTTACAGTGAAGGCTATGTACTGTGGCTATGTACTAGCTATGTACTGTGAAAGTTAAGGACTCGTAAGGACCGAATTATACAGCAAATAGATTTAATCTAAGTGGACACTATACCTTAACATCAGATCTAGCACGGAAGTATTCAGGGCATCAGGTCTAGCAGGGAAGTATTCAGGACATCAGGTCTAGCAGGGAAGTATTCAGGACATCAGGTCTAGCAGGGAAGTATTCAGGACATCAGGTCTAGCTGCGAAGTATTCAGGACATCAGGTCTAGCAGGGAAGTATTCAGGACAGCAGGTCTAGCAGGCAAGTATTCAGGGCATCAGGTCTAGCAGGGAAGTATTCAGGACATCAGGTCTAGCAGGGAAGTATTCAGGACATCAGGTCTAGCAGGGAAGTATTCAGGACATCAGGTCTAGCAGGGAAGTATTCAGGACATCAGGTCTAGCAGGGAAGTATTCAGGACATCAGGTCTAGCAGGGAAGTATTCAGGACATCAGGTCCAGCAGGGAAGTATTCAGGACATCAGGTCTAGCAGGGAAGTATTCAGGACATCAAGTCTAGCAGGGAAGTATTCAGGACATCAGGTCTAGCAGGGAAGTATTCAGGGCATCAGGTCTAGCAGGGAAGTATTCAGGACATCAGGTCTAGCAGGGAAGTATTCAGGGCATCAGGTCTAGCAGGGAAGTATTCAGGAAATCATGTCTAGCAGGGCAGTATTCAAAGCATCAGGTCTAGCAGGGCATCAAGTCTAGCAGGGAAATATTCAGGACATCAGGTCTAGCAGGGAAGTATTCAGGACATCAGGTCTAGCAGGGAAGTATTCAGGGCATCAGGTCTGGCAGGGAACTATTCAGGACATCAGATGTAGCACGGAAGTATTCGGGACAGCAGGTCTAGCAGGCAAGTATTCAGGGCATCAGGTCTAGCAGGGAAGTATTCAGGGCATCAGGTCTAGCAGCGAGTCTACGTTGTAGAGCCATTCTCAAGAGTTGAGCAGGGGCGGCTTCTTGCGTTGTCGCTTGCCCGGATCCAGCAGATAGGAGGCGTCCAGCCCCTCCCTGGCATCAGGCCTGTCCTGGGCGAGTAGCTTCAGGAGTATGCCGTTCAGGCGAGCCTTCTGCCCGTCCCGCTGGAAGAGAGAGGGTGTCGTCTTGTTAGGAATATGATGAAGTGCTTAATTACCTACTTAATTCTATTCTATTCTATTTTTTTGGGGTCTGTTGTGTAGCCTGCCCATCCCGTAGTATGCCTACCCCGTAAAAGTACAACAGATATTGTACTTCAAGGGGATTTTAATGAAAAAACTGTAAAATGAAATAAAATACAGTCCTTCCTTCTGCTGGGCGAGAAGTGACACAATACTTCCCATTTAGGTGCTGGGTGAACACGAGCGCACTCGATAGGTCAAAAATCCCTTAAAATCGAAAAAAATTTTCGGCCCTTATTTGAAATCCTAAGAACTCAAAATGACACTTCTGTCCCTTGAATTCTACTATATAAAATCAAAGTAGGAAAAAAAAAAAAAAAAAAAAAAAAAAAATACATTTCTTTCTATACTTTTCAGGTAATGGAAAGTAAAACATTTGTACTGACTAAATGTCTGGTGGTTGGTCCCACCCAGAAAAAGTAATCATATTTGTGTTAATCACAAACTCGCAAATGTTTGCTCAACTTGTAATCTAGAGGTTAACGCGCTAGTCTGGTAATCCAGGTAGCGTAGGGATCCTTTGGTTCGAATCCCACCCAGCGCATGAATTTTTCCTCACTAATTTGAATTTGTGATCTCATAATAATAAGACTCTGAGGGTCAGGTGGTAGAAAATGCTTTAAGCATTAACTTCGCCTGGTGGTTACTTTCCACTCAAGTGTTATTCTTATTAATATTGCAAATTTTTGCTCAACTTATAATCTAGTTGTTGTTGTTGTTGTAGCCAGCTTGGCTACAGCTGGAGGAGTGAGTGATGGTGTCCAGCCAACTTTTTTCAAAGTTGGCTCGTCCTGAACCACATATTTCTATGTTCGATCAACCATCATGAGGACTTGGACTTTTCTTTATAGCCATTTTACCCTTAGGAAACTACAAGCTAGCCTGGGTTGAGGGTTGGCCTCAACCCAGGCTAGCTTGTAGTTTCCTAGAGGGTTGGCCAGTCTGTTCTCTGTTTATAGTCCTCTGGCGAGACACTGGCCTTCTCCTTGTTTAACGTCCCCCAGCCAGACTTATAATCTAGTAGTTAAGTCCGCTGCCTTTTTTTTGTGTTCATCACTTTCGTGATATAATAATAATAGTTTATTTATTTATTTTCTTTATAAAGAAACATTTATACAAAGGTACATTTCCTAAGCTTTTTTTTTTTGGTTTTTTTAACGTCGCTTTCAACTGCATGGTCATATCACGACGGGGGTGTTACCCTCCATTCGCAGGAAACTCACAAACCTGCTACCCACATTAACCTCACCCAGCCTGGGTTGGGCCGGAATGCCAGCATCACGAAGTCTTCACCTCGCTGGACGTTGCTTAACTTCGCTGATCCAACGAGAACCGGTGCCTTCAACGCGCCATCGACGCTGGCTCCTACGCTTTGAAGAGCTTCTAAGAGAAGCTACTGCGTTCGCCGCCTACCTTATTATAGTTCAACTTGTTGGAGCTCAGCTTGGTGACAATATTCCGCGCCGTGGCCTTGCTGCTGGCCCCGCCTCCTTTCTCGCTCTGATTGGCTCCTGGCCCGGAAGCTCCGCCCCCTTGCTTGGTCGCCGGCTTGCTAGACGCGGCGACGCCTAGGATTTGCTTCGCCTCTTCGAGATGGGGCGTGTACGCTCGGACTGGTTTCAGTTTTTCCTGCAAAGGAAATAATACAATAATAAATCAGTCAATCGATTAGCGCGCCATTAGCTCAGTGGTTAAGCACTCGCTTGTCTTGCGGAAGGTCCTGGGTTCGATCCCCCGTGCCGACAAAAAATTGAATTCTTAATTTGGTTACAATTGTTTGTAAGAGATGCGCTCGTGTTGACCCAGCACCTAAATGGGAAGTATTGTGTCACTTCTCACCCATCAAAGGGGAGTCATACTACGGGATGGGCAGGCTACAACACAGACCACAAGCGTCTACAGTAGCTCCTGTTTCATGGCTACGAAATAAAAAAGGCTGTGAAACACTCATCTTTAAAAAAAAAAAAAAATCTATCAAACCGGTTTCGTTCCGTCGTAACGGGTGGATGGACGAAGCCTCTCCACCATAGTCTATTATTATATTTCTGGTCCCTCTCAATTACTTCTAGAGTAAAGCCTCTCTTTTCTACATCTGATTTCAGAGTGTCTTTGTCACGATGTCTGGGTCTTTTTCCTTGAACTTTCTTTTCATACATTATTTTCGGTAATTTATTTTCATTCATTCTTATCATGTGTCCACACCATGTCAGTCTACTTTTCGACATTCTAGGTTCTAAACTTTCAAACCCTAGCACGCTTCTGATGTTTTTCATGGCTAAAATAATAAAATCTAATTATTTTTTATTTATCAAAACTATTTTATCATTTATTTATAATAAAACATACCTTGTACATCTCGAAGGCGTAGCTCTTCATACAGACGGGCGACACCTTGGGTTTGGGCATCTTGGCGAAGAGGCGGGCGCCCTTGTCCAGACGGAACTCACAGATGTAGATGTGCTCGGGCGAGGAGTCCACAGGCCGCCCTGAGGGGGGGGGGGGGAGACAGATGTGGTAATGACTGAAGTAGTATAAAATATGTATATATCGCGAAATACGTGCCCATTTTTTCAAAGGTCCGTGTGCGCGGGTGAGTAATGTGCTGTGCTATGTGTTGTGCTATGATGGAGATCCTATTTTTTTTTTTTATACACCTATCATTCTTCTTTTAAACAATATTTCCATTTATTTAAATAAGATACAATTATTACAAAAAAAAAAAAAAAAAAAAAAAAAAAAAAAAAAAAAAAACCTTACAATTAAAACCGTGACCAAATGACCAGTTGATTGAGTTGATTCTATGGATTTGGTTTTAACGTCCTGATTTAAGATAGTCAGGACGAGGCTTTAACCTCCATTCGCTGGGAGCTGTGGACTTGCCTTTGCAGTAGTTTCAAGTATTTATGCATTTGAATTATTATTATTAAGTACAATAAAAAATATTCTATTCTATTCTTTTTTTTTGATCCCAACATCCTTTTTATTATTATTTAATACACTCATTCATCATAAAATTAAAATAATAATTATATATAAAAATGAGGCATCCCCCCGCTTCATCTTCGTAGGGTAAGCTTCTTATGAGTCTCCTTGCTCCTCTTATTCTCAACCCAACTTCTATCCTATTCTTACCTTAGCAGTAGGTAGCCAGGTCCAGCACGTAGCATTATTATTCTTACCTTTGCAGTAGGTAGCCAGGTCCAGCACGTAGCATTATTATTCTTACCTTTGCAGTAGGTAGCCAGGTCCAGCACGTAGCATTATTATTCTTACCTTTGCAGTAGGTAGCCAGGTCCAGCACGTAGCATTATTATTCTTACCTTTGCAGTAGGTAGCCAGGTCTAGCACGTAGCACCATTATTCTTACCTTTGCAGTAGGTAGCCAGATCCAGCACGTAGCATTATTATTCTTACCTTTGCAGTAGGTAGCCAGGTCTAGCACGTAGCACCATTATTCTTACCTTTGCAGTAGGTAGCCAGATCCAGCACGTAGCATTATTATTCTTACCTTTGCAGTAGGTAGCCAGGTCTAGCACGTAGCACCATTATTCTTACCTTTGCAGTAGGTAGCCAGGTCTAGCACGTAGCACCATTATTCTTACCTTTGCAGTAGGTAGCCAGATCCAGCACGTAGCACCATTATTCTTACCTTTGCAGTAGGTAGCCAGGTCTAGCACGTAGCACCATTATTCTTACCTTTGCAGTAGGTAGCCAGATCCAGCACGTAGCATTATTATTCTTACCTTTGCAGTAGGTAGCCAGATCCAGCACGTAGCATTATTATTCTTACCTTTGCAGTAGGTAGCCAGATCCAGCACGTAGCATTATTATTCTTACCTTTGCAGTAGGTAGCCAGATCCAGCACGTAGCATTATTATTCTTACCTTTGCAGTAGGTAGCCAGGTCTAGCACGTAGCACCATTATTCTTACCTTTGCAGTAGGTAGCCAGATCCAGCACGTAGCATTATTATTCTTACCTTTGCAGTAGGTAGCCAGATCCAGCACGTAGCACCATTATTCTTACCTTTGCAGTAGGTAGCCAGATCTAGCACGTAGCACCATGAGTGTGGACTTACCTTTGCAGTAGGTAGCCAGATCTAGCACGTAGCACCATGAGTGTGGACTTACCTTTGCAGTAGGTAGCCAGATCTAGCACGTAGCACCATGAGTGTGGACTTACCTTTGCAGTAGGTAGCCAGATCTAGCACGTAGCACCATGAGTGTGGACTTACCTTTGCAGTAGGTAGCCAGATCTAGCACGTAGCACCATGAGTGTGGACTTACCTTTGCAGTAGGTAGCCAGATCTAGCACGTAGCACCATGAGTGTGGACTTACCTTTGCAGTAGGTAGCCAGATCCAGCACGTAGCATTATTATTCTTACCTTTGCAGTAGGTAGCCAGATCCAGCACGTAGCATTATTATTATTATTATTTATTATTCTTACCTTTGCAGTAGGTAGCCAGGTCTAGCACGTAGCATTATTATTATTTATTATTCTTACCTTTGCAGTAGGTAGCCAGGTCTAGCACGTAGCATTATTATTATTTATTATTCTTACCTTTGCAGTAGGTAGCCAGATCCAGCACGTAGCAGCGGGCCATGATCAGGTCCAGAGGCACCACCTCGTACAGGGGAATGCGCATCACCTCGTTGTGGAAGAACTTGCGGGACGGCTCGTGGTATGTCTCGTGGGGCCGCAGGTAGTGGTGGCCGAAGGCGAACCTCTCCCCGGCCTCGTTCTTCCACAGCCGCTCCACCTGGGGGGAGAGAGGCGCGATTTGTTTTGAAAAAAATATTCTTAGAAGAGAGAGGCGCGATTTGTTTAAAAAAAATTTCTTTAATATTATTATTATTATTATACAACTCTTTATTAGATACAAAAGGACATTATGTACATACAAATAATAATTTTAACAGTGAAAAAATGAAAAAAAAAACACAATATCAAGCTCGCCGGGAGGCGAGCGCTCGTCAAGTAGCGCCAGCCAGCCGGCCTATATTAACACGAAACAGAGTTTATATGTATTTTGTTTTATTATTTTCGCCCACTTCCCGCTAACTTTTATCAATTTTTATGTCAAATTCGTAATAAGACGCAAAAATAGATTGTGTTTCACGAAAGCGCGAGGTTCCTACGTACAGTTAAAGTCGTTTTCTGGCCACGCGTAAAATCTTGAATTTCATGAAATTATTCATACGGGTTTTTTTTTCAGACCAATTTTCTGTCAAGGGTACAGCAACGTGTGCTTATCGTGGAAAGACGTGAGCTACGTTTTTGGATAGGGAATTTTTATTTCTGCATACCTTTTATAGTTTCAAGTATTTATTTTTTATAGGGTAGGAGATATAGCCTTCTAAAATAAAATCGGAAAATTGCACAGAGCCGCCCCTGGTTATCTTGGAGCTGCGATTGTGGCATTTTTTGAAAGGCCTTATCATAGGAAAAAAAAATAAAAATATAACCAAAGTATTACACTGGACCAAACTTGAGTTATAGCCTTTGAAAGGAATACTTATTATGGAGCCCAGAGCCGTCTATTGTTATCCTAGAGATGTATTTTTGGTGTTTTTAGAAAGGTCTAGTCAAAGGGAATGAGATCACTTAATTTCAGATGGTTGAAACAAGTAGAAAAGTATTTAAAGCCCTCTAAAGGAATATCTATAATGAACCCTGGAGCCACGCCTAATTATCCTACGTGGATGACTGAAGGTTCCTACTAAAGGTCTAATTACGCAAAATTATACTACGATGTAAATAAAATTTTAGAAAAATCAGGGACAGTGTGAGACATAAAAAGAAAAAAACTGATTTTATATTTATGAGAGTAACAAAAAAAACACTGCCAATTATGGACACAATACTTCCTCGTGATTGTTTCACATTGTGTACACGTGCGAATTTTGAGTTTTTATACTAAATTGCTTGTATCTCCAAAACGGCTGAACCGATTCTCTTCAAATTTGTTTTATATGGTAGAAAACCGTTTTTTCTACATTCTAGATTTTGCAAAAAATTCTGTATCGGCAAGTCGTGGTCCTTATTTTTTGACTTTATTGTCCAAAATTTCGGATTTTCTTAAATATCAGAGTCAAATTAAAATTAATTAATAAGAAAATATAAAAAGCCTGTGTAAAACAATAATATGCATATACATATAAAATTTCATCAAAATCGGGTGTACCGTTCACGAGATATAAGCATTTAAGTAAAAAGTTAGTGGTCAGGCGCATGGTCTCTTTCACCCAGAGCCGCTAGTACGAATTCAATGAATTTAAAATGGGACCATCTACAGAATGTCTCCTAGATGTGTGCAAAATTTCATCAAAATCGGTCGAGTAGTTTCTGAGATTTGCGCGTTACAAGGAATCGTTTTAACAGACCGACAGACAGACCGACAGACGGACACAAAACCAAATTTGCTCAGGAGGTTATGAAACGTCCAGAAATATGAAAAAAATTGAAATCGGAGCAAAAAAATATTTTTTTTTACAAAAACGAACACAATACTTCCGATTTCTAATATTAGAAATTTATCGGAAGTAAAAGGTAGGTAGATTTTTTTTTTTTACTCTGTACTTTGGATGTCTGGTATTAGTATAGTATAGTATAGTATAGTATATTTATTGTTTATTAGACATTAAAAATGTATAAAACATAGTCACCCTATCTAACTTATGACTAAGAAAAAAAAAAAAAAAAAAAATAATAATAAAAAAAAAAATATAATAAAAAAAAAGAAAAATAAAAAAAGAAAAAAAAAATGGGCGGAATGTATTTTTGTGGTATATATTTTAATTCTCATTTCTATATATTATATTATAGAGATGACTGTGGTGCGTGAGTGTGATTTAAGTAAGTGTTATATGTGGAGGTGTGGGTGTGTGTACATGTATGTGTTTGGTATGATTAGTATGTTATGTTCTCTAGGTCTTTGAATTTGTATGGTGTTATTTTTATGATATTTTCAGTTATTTTTCTTTTGAATTGGGGTAGACTTAGTGTTTTTGTTTCTGTTGTTAAGTTGTTGTAGTATTTTATGCCATTGTATTTAGATGTTCTTTCAAAGAATGATGTTTTATGTTTGGGGACTGTGATTTGTTTGGCATTTCTTGTGTTGTATGTGTGGTTGTCTTGGTTGTGTTGGAGTGTTTCTTGAGTTTTGTGTATGTATAGTAGTGATTCAAGATAGTACAGACCATAGAGTGTATGTATGTTGTGTGTTTTAAAAATTTCTCTGACTGTATCTTGTTGTTTTATTCTGTATATTTTTCTAATGATTCGTTTTTGTAGTGTGAATATTCTTTTGTGTTCTGTGTTTGTTGCCCAAATTGTGATAGCATATCTGATGGAGCTTTCTCCATGGGCATAATAGTATGTGAGGAGTGACTTTTCATCCATGTTTTTTCTAAGCTGACCTATGATAAAGCAGAGTTGGGATAGTTTTTTACAGATTTGTTCATTTTGTGTTATCCATGACAAATTATTGTCAATGTATATGCCTAAATATTTTATATTTTCTGTAGGATTTAAATCTTCATTGTGTATTTTAAGTTTAAGGTCTATTAGGTTTTTTTGTTTTTTTATATTGTATATTATGTAATTTGATTTTTGCACGCTGGGTATCATGTGATTTTCTATGCACCAATTCATGAATTTATTTATAACATTATTTGATTTTTCTTGTAGATCATTTATAGTCTTGGCTATTATGGTTATATTAATATCATCAGCGAATATTACCAGTTTTTCTTCTGCGTTATTTTCGTCCACTATATTTGTTACGTCATTTATGTTGACTAGGAAAAGGTTAGGGCCTAGGTTGGATCCTTGGCTAACGCCATGTTCAATTTTTTTTGTCATGGATAGTTCATTTTTAACTTTAACTTGGATGCTTCTTTTCTCCAGAAATGTTCTTATCCAATTGTTGTCTTCAATTCCCAGTTGTTTTAGTTTGTTTTTTTTTTCTTCATTATTATACTGGTTGAAGTTCCACAAAAGAAGCACCAATTATCACACCAACCTCATTTTAAAACGATGGTGACCAGTTGATTGTATTTGGTTTCAAGTCCTGATTTGAACTAGTCAGGACGGAGGGTTTTACCCTCCATTCGCTGCGAATCGTTCCAGCTACCTACATTTACCTCACCCAGCCTGGGTAGGGCTGAGATACCAGAATCACGTGTTTAGAGGGAAAAAAAAAACAAATGCCAAAATAAATAAGTAAAAAGAAATAACACAAATGTCCTACCTAAAGGGCGGGGTTATTGCCTGTGGCAATCTCTTCCACCCAATCTCTTAAAAAAATAATTATATGGATATTACGCAGGACGTCCGACCCTGTATCTCATGAACGGCAAGTTGTATAATTCACTGAAATTTATTGTAATGAAATTCTCTCAATGAGACCTTTAAAACAATATGTCACAAGACATATCATTATATTTAAGATTTTAAAGTTGGTCCATGTCCAGATTGTCCAGCCTGACTGGGGCCGTGTAGGCAAATTTTATTTTTGGCTGAAAATTAATCCTCTTAAAAATAAAGGAATACGAATTTTAGCGTTTTTTGATATGTACGAATTTATTTGTGGTGAAGCACAAGGCCTCTTCACAACCTTTGTGGGTAGCGCAGCATTACTAAGAGCCTCCTTTACATTTCGAATTATTCTATTACATTAATTTCTTTTTACTCTGGTAATGCCGCCACTGGTCGTTACTCATACAAGTAACTACTCATTTTTCCTCACGAGGTATGAGTGGACCCCAAACATCCAAGTACAGAGCAGGAAAATTCCTGCCCCGCTGGTGATCGAACCCAGGTCACCGTGCGTGCAATGCCCAGCGCGCTAACTCACTCTGCCACGGTAACTACCGCGTTTTTTGATATTTTGAGTCGTTTTCGAGAAACCCAGGCCTAGGTGAGACTTTATGGATGCCCTGTATATCAATATAAATAGCCCTCAGGCGAGAGTCGATCATTACCTAATGTACTTATTGTAGAGATGGGTACGAGTAATTACTTTACTCAAAAAGTACCGGTTCTTGAGAGTAATTAGTATGTACTGGTTCTTATTTATAGAGTAATCAATTGCATGAAAAAAATAATTGTATTCTCGAAAGCTTTGTTTTTCTTTAATGCATAGTGCGTGATTCGTATTATAATGGTACAATCACTTACAATGGTACAAGAACCGATTTTTATACTCATGAATCGAGTACCGGAACCGAGTACCGATTCTATGAAATACTCAGTAGTCGGTATAACACACCGGATCCGCGTACCGTACTGGGTACCGGTTTAATGAAATACTCGGTATTACACACCGGGACCTAGTACCGACGTATCGTACATAGTAGCCGGGTACCGGTTCTATTAAATACTTGGTATTACACACTGTGGCCGGGTACGATACCGGGTACCGGCTCTATGAAATACTCGGTATTACAAAATTACAATAGGTATTACCCAAATACCCATATCTACATAGAACTGGGTACAGCAGAGAGAGGTACTGAATTGTTCCGATATTATCTATGAATAATATTCAGGCTGTCGGTATCCTAAAATTTTTCTCTTTGTCTCGTAGAAACAAGTCTTCTATTTGAAACTTCTTTGTCTATTTGAAATCAAAAAGTAGTGATATCCCCCAAAAAACACTAGGTGTAAAAATAGTCGTCAAGTGTTGGAATGATTAAAAAGAAGTGATATCAAAACGTCAATTTTCTATGTTTGAAG
This sequence comes from Bactericera cockerelli, assembly GCA_024516035.1. NCBI lineage: Eukaryota > Metazoa > Arthropoda > Insecta > Hemiptera > Triozidae > Bactericera > Bactericera cockerelli. The sequence continues at coordinate 6,792,794 of CM044962.1, read as the reverse complement.
GAATTATTTTAATTCCTTGATAATTCAACCAAAATAATAGCCTCACAACAACAATACACCTTTGAGCAAACTTCGATTTGGTATTTTGAGAATTTAACAAAAAAATAGCCACACAACAAAACAATGTTCTTGTAAGAACAATGTTGCATAATTACAAAACCATTGTTCTTACAGGAGCATTGTTTTGTTGTGTGGCTATTTTTTTGTTAAATTCTCAAAATACCAAATCGAAGTTTGCTCAAAGGTGTATTGTTGTTGTGAGGCTATTATTTTGGTTGAATTATCAAGGAATTAAAATAATTCCTTCAAACATAGAAAATTGACGTTTTGATATCACTTCTTTTTAATCATTCCAACACTTGACGACTATTTTTACACCTAGTGTTTTTTGGGGGATCTCTATATATAAAACAGAAAAAAGGATATACAATAAAAATGAAAAAGAATAGAAAATATATGAAAACATATTATGTCCTAACTAAAGGGCGGGGTTATTACCTATGGCAATCTCTTCCACCCAACCCTGGGTTAAATCCCAAGGGATTGGAACCAGCTGCTATGTCCATGTTCATATTATTGTCAATTGTAAATAAATAAAAATATTCTTAACTAAAGGGCGGGGTGCCTGGTTCTCCAGGTACCTTAGTGTGATAGTATAGTGCATACTCATGTTATTTTATTCTATTAATTTTAAGTACTTTGATATTTACTATGTTATTGTTATTGTTATGAAATTATGTACAAATAAAGCACAATTCTTGTTTAAAAAAAAAAAAAAAAAAAAAAAAAAAGAAATGTTTTGAAAAGAGAAACCAACTTATTTTTGTATAATATGAGATAGATACCTTGAGTAGATGGAGCTGATTTAGTTCAACTAGAGCAGGGGTGCCCAAACTTTAAAGAAGAAGATCTACTATAAAGTCTCAGATAATCAACGCGATCGACCCCCCCCCCCCCAATTCAATGTTCATTCTGGGCTTGAATGGGTTCATGAAGAATTCAACCAAATTTTCGACATATGTTTATATGTTATATATATTTTTCTATTATTTTTCATTTTATTGTATAAATTGTTTCCATTTTTTTCATTGTTTAAATAATTATTTACATTGTACATTATGTCCATTTATATCTAATAAAGTGTAAAATAATAATAATAAATGGCCGGGTCGAGACTCTACTGCTGGGTCCCAGCTCATGTAGATCAAGCATCACGTGATCACTTTCCACCAATCACAGAGCTCCAAATTGATCACGTGACGCTAAATCTACATGAGCTGGGACCCAGCAGTCGAGTCTCGACCCAGCCTTGATTCTCCCATCCAAAGTGACAAACAACACACTCCGAGTGTAAACCAATCAGAAAAATTTGACGTTTGAAAAGGATTTTGCATTTATGGGAGTGCTGTTGTACTGTTAAGGCGCATCCTCATCGGTGTTGTTCAACAATGTTGGTCAACACGGCATCGTCCACACCTAAATCAAAACGCTCACACTGTAGGCAAAACTGTTGAGCAACACGTTTACCACCGGTATGGGCCTTCGAGATTTTTTTAAACTCAAAATCTTTACACAGTAACACATTTCGGTCAAATTGGGTTATTGACTAATAAAATATATTACATGATATAGATATTTTGAATAAAATATAAATTCGGTCAAATGACTCACCTTAAATATATCACAGTCTTCAAATTTGAAATCCGCGCCGATCGTCTTAAACGAGTGCCTCTGACCAGTGGCGGGGTTAGGGATGTCACGCAGAACATAGGCGTGATCACCTGAACATACATAAGAGGGGAGAACATTAGTCAGGTATTTCTAACAGTGGCGGGGTTAGGCGTGATCACCTGAACATACATAAGAGGGGAGAACATTAGTCAGGTATTTCTAACAGTGGCGGGGTTAGGCGTGATCACCTGAACATACATAAGAGGGGAGAACACTAGTCAGGTATTTCTAACAGTGGCGGGGTTAGGCGTGATCACCTGAACATACATAAGAGGGGAGAACATTAGTCAGGTATTTCTAACAGTGGCGGGGTTAGGCGTGATCACCTGAACATACATAAGAGGGGAGAACATTAGTCAGGTATTTCTAACAGTGGCGGGGTTAGGCGTGATCACCTGAACATACATAAGAGGGGAGAACACTAGTCAGGTATTTTTAACAGTGGCGGGGTTAGGCGTGATCACCTGAACATACATAAGAGGGGAGAACATTAGTCAGGTATTTCTAACAGTGGCGGGGTTAGGCGTGATCACCTGAACATACATAAGAGGGGAGAACATTAGTCAGGTATTTCTAACAGTGGCGGGGTTAGGCGTGATCACCTGAACATACATAAGAGGGGAGAACATTAGTCAGGTATTTCTAACAGTGGCGGGGTTAGGCGTGATCACCTGAACATACATAAGAGGGGAGAACATTAGTCAGGTATTTCTAACAGTGGCGGGGTTAGGCGTGATCACCTGAACATACATAAGAGGGGAGAACATTAGTCAGGTATTTCTAACAGTGGCGGGGTTAGGGATGTCCCGCAGAACATAGGCGTGATCACCTGAACATATACTATAAGAGGGGAGAACATTAGTCAGGTATTTCTAACAGTGGCGGGGTTAGGCGTGATCACCTGAACATACATAAGAGGGGAGAACATTAGTCAGGTACTTCTAACAGTGGCGGTGTTAGGCGTAATCACCTGAACATACATAAGAGGGGAGAACATTAGTCAGGTATTTCTAAGAGTGGCGGGGTTAGGCGTGATCACCTGAATATACATAAGAGGGGAGAACATTTGTCAGGTATTTCTAGCAATGGCGGGGTTAGACGTGATCACCTGAACATGCATAAGAGGGGAGAACATTAGTCAGGTATTTCTAACAGTGGCGGGGTTAGGCGTGATCACCTGAACATACATAAGAGGGAGAACATTAGTCAGGTATTTTTTACAGTGGCGGGGTTAGGCGTGATCACCTGAACATACATAAGAGGGGAGAACATTAGTCAGGTATTTCTAAAAATAACAAGATGCGCCAAAATCACCCAATTTGGGAAAGGACATTTATTTACAGATAAAAAGTGGTTTGTAATTTATTATCTAATTCTTACTGTAAAATAAATCAACAAATTAATAATTTATGTGTTAGATCTTTTTAAACAGAGTTACGCTAGGGCAAACTCTACTCTAGAGCAGTCTAGCCTAGGGCAACCTCTTCCACCCAACCCTTACTTAACAAACACCCACCTTCTCTGAGCAGCATATCCTCCCGCAGGAGGCTCATGTAGTGTGTCTCCCCAGCCTAGGGCAACCTCTTCCACCCAACCCCTACTTAACAAACACCCACCCTCTCTGAGCAGCATATCCTCCCTGGCTTTGCATACTCAGGCACATAGTCCAGCCTAGGGCAACCTCTTCCACCCAACCCCTACTAAACAAACACCCACCTTCTCTGAGCAGCATATCCTCCCGCAGGAGGCTCATGTAGTGGGTCTCCCCAGCCTAGGGCAACCTCTTCCACCCAACCCCTAGCAAACCAACACCCACCTTCTCTGAGCAGCATATCCTCCCGCAGGAGGCTCATGTAGTGGGTCTCCCCCGGCTGCGCATACTCGGGCACATAGTCCAGCCGAATCTCGTAGTCCACTGGCTTCGGGCTGCACTTCTCGCACAGGTAGTGCTCGGCTGCGGGGTCTGCCCGCACGCAGTCGCAGTGCTGCCACACCAGGCACCGTTCACACTGGATCATCAGGCCCTCGTCCTTGAACAGGCCGCATATACACTGGATCACGTCCTCCTCCTCCCCGCCTGAGGGAAACAAGAGAAATTTTTTCAGGGTTTGGGTGGAAGAGATTACTCCAGGCGCCGTTCACACGGAATCATCAGATGTCCGTCTTTGATCAGGCTGCATATTGTATATCACATTGTGTACGGGGGATCAAAATTCTAATTAGCTCTAGGGACGGGGGCCTGATTTGGGTGATTTCCACTGTCATACACATCTGAATGACGCCGCTCTAAGTGACTTACTACTATGTCAATGTCATACATATGTGTATGACGCCCCGTCCCTAGAGCAATACTACCGTTTGACCAAGTTCTTCTTTTATTACTTTTCATAGATTTGGCGCTATTCTTTTTTTTTTTTCATGGATTTGGCTCCTTCGTTTTGTTTGTTTTGTTTTACGATTTCTTTTTATTGCTAATTTTATTGTGTCTAATTTTATGAAGTTGGTTCATATTGTTCAACTCTTTTCTTTGTTTTTTTTTTATATATACTTTTCCTTCTTTTTTCAAAATAAAGTTATACCTAAAACACCCATTATCTTACTCTTTCTCTAAAAAAAAGACCCTTTTTATTTTTCCCACATCTTTTGAACCGCTTGGAATTTGCGAGCACCTGAAGAAACGTAATGATACTAGTGTTGGCCTACTTGTCCTACTCACCAGAAGGCAGGAAGTTCTCCGGCAGAGGTTCGCCCAGGGCAGTCTGTAGCTCCTGGGAGTAGACGGCTTTGGTCATCAAGTAGACCTTGTGCAAAACTATTGACTATGATACTAGTGTTGGCCTACTTGTCCTACTCACCAGAAGGCAGGAACTTCTCCAGCAGACGTTCGCCCAGGGCAGTCTGTAGTTCCTGGGAGTAGACCGCTTTGGTCATCAAGTAGACCTTTCGCAGAACTATTAACTATGATACTAGTGTTGGCCTACTTGTCCTACTCACCAGAAGGCAGGAAGTTCTCCGGCAAAGGTTCGCCCAGGGCAGTCTGTAGCTCCTGGGAGTAGACCGCTTTGGTCATCAAGTAGACCTTGCGCACTATTAACTATGTATATGATACTAGTGTTGGCCTACTTGTCCTACTCACCAGAAGGCAGGAAGTTCTCCGGCAGAGGTTCGCCCAGGGCAGTCTGTAGCTCCTGGGAGTAGACCGCTTTGGTCATCAAGTAGACCTTGCGCAGCTTGGTAGCCGCAATTCCCTCGTCAGTCGTGCGGCCATAGTACTTGGCCGCGTTGTTGAACAGCCGCAGCATGTCGCAATCGTAGGAGGCCACGTTTTTGTACACACCTGATGAGGAGCGATACAAAAAAAAAAATCATGTTTTTTTTTAATTTAAGTTTTTTGGCATTGGTTATTCTCCTTATCATGGGAATTTGCCATACAGTCAAATAATACATAAGAACTCTGTTTACATCTCTCTTAGTATACCTCTAAGAGAAAAGGAAGACTAAAGAAGTGATCGATGATTTTATTTATTTTTTTAAAGATGAGTGTTTCACAGCCGTTTTTTTATTTCCTAGCCATGAAACAGGAGCTACTGTAGACGCTTGTGGTCTGTGTTGTAGCCTGCCCATCCCGTAGTATGCCTCCCGTCTGATGGGCGAGAATGAGGCGGCGGACTTGTAACCTAGAGGTCGGTGGTTCAAGTCCCGGTTTCTGCGGAGATTTGGATAACACGAGAGTGATTAACTCAAATATGATAAAAAAAATGGCAGAGAATGCCTAAGTATGATTTCTTTGTGATAAAGCACAAGGCCTCTTCACAGTTTATGTGGGTAGCGCAGAATTACTAAAAGCTCTCTTGAATTTCTAAGAGTCTCCTTTACTTTTCCAAATTATTTGACATTGGCCTGTATATTTTAGTAATGCCGCCACTGGTCGTTACTCATACAAGTAACTACCCATTTTTCCTCACGAGGTATGAGTGGACCCCGGACACCGAAGTGCAGAGCGGAAAAAAATCATTCGATTACTTTTTTTTTCATTCCTTGCTTCTGTCTGTCTCCATTCTCTTTATCATAGTTTTGTTCAATTACTTCAGTTCAGTGTTTCCTGAAGTATTTTAAATTTATAACTGTCTCGTGAATTCACTATCGAATCTCTAACCTCTAATTTGAAAAATGGCTACATACAGTCAGGACTAGAGCAAGCTCATTTAATCGAGGAAAGTTTCTGCGCCGCTGGGGATCGAACCCAGGCCACCGTGCGTGCAAGCCTAGGGCGCTAACTCACCGGAGTTGATGTTCAAGTCAATCGTGTTGAGATCAATGGGGTCGGGGATGGTCTCGTAGTATTTGGGTAACTTCTTCTTGGGAGGTAGCGTGAGGAAATAGGAGGACAGGGCAGTCTGACTAGTATCGTCTGAAATAGAACAACAAGGGGTTAATACATCAATAAATAATAATTCTTCTTGCCGGACAGGGCAGCCTGACTAGTATCGTCTGAAACAGAACAACAAGGGGTTAATACATCAATAAATAATCATTCTTCTTGCAGGACAGGACAAACAAATGGGACATGACAAAACCAGACCTAGAGGACGCCCAAGAAACACATGGGAAGGAGGTGTAAAAGAAATACTACAAGAGATCAATATTCAAACAGATTATAAAACATTAGCAGAAGATAGACAAGAATGGAGAAGGCTGGTGTGGGAAGTCAAGGACTCTCGTGGTCTGTGAAGACTCAGGAGTAAGTAATTAAGTAATAATAATAATAACACTCTTTAGTGGAAGGTAACCACCAGGCGAGGTTAATGCTCAAAGCATTTTCTACCACCTAACACTTACGAGTCATACATGGTCACATACTCAAATAAATGAGGAAAAAGCCGAGCATTGGGTGGGATCCGATCCACAGATCTCGGATCCATGAGTTAGATTGTTTACATTACATACAAGCTAGATTGTTTACATTACCCGGGGTTAAGTGGCAGAGAATGCCTAAGGCATTAACTTCGCCCCGGATTACAAAACAATTCTAATTAACAATTAATATTGATCTTAAGTTCTTTTTGTACATCCTTCTAAGTTTTTTTTATTTAAATTAATTGTTATTTTTTGTTGTTGTTGATGATTGTTTTGTTGTTGTTGTAGTAGCCAGCTTGGCTACAGCTGGAGGGGTGAGTGATGGTCTCCAGCCAACTTTATATCAAAGTTGGCTCGTCCTGAACCACATATTTCTATGTGCGATCAACCATCATGAGGACTTGGACTTTTCTGTACAAGCCATTAAACCCTTAGGAAACTGCAAGCTAGCCTGGCTTGTAAGGGTTGGCTAGTCTGTTCTCTGTTTATAGTCCTCTAGCGAGACACTGGTCTTCTCCCTGTTTAACGTCCCTCAGTCAGACTACTACATCCAATGCTTTTACAATAGGAACAGGAATATTCGTGTACCTTTGGCAGCGAGCACATCCTGATGCAGCGTGCGCAGCATGGTCGCGAGTTTCACGGCCCGCGCGAGCTGTGGATCATCCTCGGCCAGAGCGAGTCGCCTCGTGCGACAAGACCGCTTCGTGTGCAGCGCGTTCAGCTGCGTCAGGAACGCTTCGCTCTGTGCACTGGTGGCGGTGGCACCGGGGGTGGGCAGAGTGGAGGAGGGGAGGGAGGGGTCACCAGGGCCGGCGGGGTGGAGGGGGCACCGGGGGTGCGGGCCTGCAGAGTGAGGAGCTTGTCCCGCAGAACTTTCAGCTGGAATAATAATAATATCGCCTTATATTTATGGGGGATTAGAGGGGATGTCGGGGGGGTTTTGAGGGGGGCTCAGAACTCTCGCCTAACGTATATTCCATCTTTCCTGGGGTTTGTCCCCAAAACCCCCCTGGCTACGCCACTGGTGCCGCCTTTACCACTGGAATGGGACAAATCAACATTTTTTTTTTAAGTTTACGATACAATTTAACGAGAGAAAAACTTCATTTATTTTTACCTTGACTAGATTGCGGACGAGAAAAACTTCATTAATTTCCCGTTTTCTTCAACTTTGAAGACGGGTATACCTTCCTATTATTTTTTATTGTAATAATTTATCTTTGTCAAATAAATGGAAATGTTGTTTAAAAAAAACTTTGACTAGATTGTGGACGAGAAAAACTTGCTTTATTTTTACCTTGACTAGATTGCGGACGAGAAACACTTGTCGTCGACGCAAGAAGGCTTTGTGGGGCGCCGACACGGTGAGGTGCGAGGGACGCATGCGCAGTAGATAGGAGAAGCGGTGCGCCTTGGCGTGCGTGCCGTTGAGGGAGTGGCGCCGACACAGGAGGGCGGAGCTAGACTTGAGGCAGGAGGTAAGCTCCGCCTTGCGGTTGTGTTGCTTGCGCGAGGAGGAGGAGGGGGCGGCGGGGGGTTTGGCGATGGTGGAGACACCTGGTGGCCACAACAGGAACATTAGGTCTATCAGTAATATATTATTATTATACAACGCTTTATTAGGTATAAATGGACATTATGTACAATGAAAAAAAATGGAAACAATATATACAATAAAAATGAAAAAGAATAGAAAATATATATGTTAGCGGCAATGTTGATTCTCAGGCACAGTTGACTATGCCGACCTCCGTGGCTCAGTGGTTAAGAGCATTGGTTACTGACCCGGAGGTTGCGGGTTCGAATCCCGGCCGGAGCGGAAAATTCTGACAGAGTTTTTCGTTTCCGGAATGGCATGGATGTTAAGGTAAAGTGCTCTGAGGTAATGCGAAAGCGGTGACAAGGCACAATTACTTTTTTTTTTTAAAAAAAAGGCATAGTCAACTATGACTTGTCTTTGTTGAAAAAAAAATGTGATTTTTCATTTTTAATCAACTTTGCCTAAAACGAGCAGGCATAGTTGACTCTGCCTAGGTACAGTCAACTTTGCCTGAAGAATCAACATTGCCGCTAACATATATAAAAACGTATGTATGTCCTAACTAGAGGGCGGGGTAATATCATGAAATCATGGAATGGCTTAAACCCGGCACTTCGTGACCGTTAATGTTTTTGAACACGGCTGACCTCCTATTTGGAATTTTAAGTTATTTCTTAGTACCTAGCAAACTACCTACCAAAAGGACACTACTAAATTTGGAGTTATTAGAGTCAATTAAATATTTTTTCCCTCTCGTAATGCCACCACTGGTAATTGCTCATTCAAGAAACTACTCATTTTTCCTCACGAAATATTAGTGGACTACGGACATCGAAGGGCTACTTACTAACTGCCACGGTGACTACTTATACTGCCGGGTTTTAAAAGACCGCGAGAGCCTTTGACATTCAATAACCATTGTCTTCCATTCTTTTCGACTTTGTGCATATTCGGTGCTCCTATCTTGTGTGCTTTCAGGTTTCCTTTAGTTGTACCCAGACGCGGCCGGTGCTAAGGAGCTGTGGAACTGCAGCACCCCCCGACGAAAATGAGAGGTCCTAGCTCGTACACAATGACAGTTACACATTTATAGAATAACTAAAGCATATTTATTTTTATTAATACGGTAAACAAACTCAAACTCTTTAGGGGATTTAAAGAACGACTCTTTAAATACCACTTAGTCATGATTGTGTGGCAGCAACCCCAAAACATTTTCCCACCGGCCGCGCTTGGTTGTCGAATAAATATGTGTCTAAATAAGCTTACTCTTGCTCTTATCACACTTACTCTTGCTCTTGTCACACTTACTCTTGCTCTTATCACACTTACTCTTGCACTTATCACACTTACTCTTGCTCTTATCACACTTACTCTTGCTCTCATCACACTTACTCTTGCTCTTATCGCACTTATTCTTGCTCTTATCACACTTACTCTCATCACACTTACTCTTGCTCTCATCACACTTACTCTTGCTCTCATCACACTTAGTCTTGCTCTCATCACACTTACTCTTGCTCTCATCACACTTACTCTTGCTCTCATCACACTTACTCTTTCTATTATCACACTTACTCTTGCTCTCATCACACTTACTCTTGCTCTCATCACACTTACTCTTGCTCTCATCACACTTACTCTTATTACACTTACTCTTGCTCTTATTATCACACTTACTCTTGTTCTCATCACATTTACTCTTGCTCTTATCACACTTACTCTTGCTCTCATCAAAATTAGTTTTAGTTTCATTTTTTACTTTTTCAACTTTTTTTAAAAAATAAACATGGTTTTTTGATATATTAACTTGTAAAAATTTTATCATATAAAATATATAAGACCTGTTTGACTGCTGAAGTAAAGGAACTTTTCAGTCTCACCTCGGCAGTATAAACAAGGTATATTCTATTCTTATCACACTTACTCATGCTCTTATCACACTTGCTCTTATCACACTTACTCTTGCCCTTATCGCACTTACTCTTGCTCTTATCGCCTCTCATCACACTTACTCTTGCTCTTATCACACTTGCTCTCATCACACTTACTCTTGCTCTTATCACACTTGCTCTTATCACACTTACTCTTGCCCTTATCGCACTTACTCTTGCTCTTAACGCCTCTCATCACACTTACTCTTGCTCCTATCACACTTACTCTTGCTCTCATCACACTTACTCTTGCTCTTATCACACTTACTCTTGCTCTCATCACACTTACTCTTGCTCTCATCACACTTACTCTTGCCCTTATCGCACTTACTCTTGCTCTTAACGCCTCTCATCACACTTACTCTTGCTCTTATCACACTTACTCTTGCTCTCATCACACTTACTCTTGCTCTCATCACACTTACTCTTGCTCTTATCACACTTACTCTTGCTCTCATCACACTTACTCTTGCTCTCATCACACTTACTCTTGCTCTCACCACACTTACTCTTGCTCTTATCACACTTACTTTTGCTCTCATCACACTTACTCTTGCTCTCACCACACTTACTCTTGCTCTTATCACACTTACTCTTGCTCTCATCACACTCACTCTTGCCCTTATCGCACTTACTCTTGCCCTTATCGCACTTACTCTTGCTCTCATCACACTTACTCTTGCTCTCACCACACTTACTCTTGCTCTCATCACACTTACTCTTGCTCTTATCAAACTTACTCTTGCTCTCATCACACTTACTCTTGCTCTCATCACACTTACTCTTGCCCTTATCGCACTTACTCTTTCTTAACGCCTCTCATCACACTTACTCTTGCTCTTATCACACTTACTCTTGCTCTCATCACACTTACTCTTGCTCTCATCACACTTACTCTTGCTCTTATCACACTTACTCTTGCTCTCATCACACTTACTCTTGCTCTCATCACACTTACTCTTGCTCTTATCACACTTACTCTTGCTCTCATCACACTTACTCTTGCTCTCATCACACTTACTCTTGCTCTTATCACACTTACTCTTGCTCTCATCACACTTACTCTTGCTCTCATCACACTTACTCTTGCTCTCATCACACTTACTCTTGCTCTTATCACACTTACTCTTGCTCTCATCACACTTACTCTTGCTCTTATCACACTTACTCTTGCTCTTGCTCTCATCACACTTACTCTTGCTCTCATCACACTTACTCTTGCTCTTATCACACTTACTCTTGCTCTCATCACACTTACTCTTGCTCTCACCACGCTTACTCTTGCTCTTATCACACTTACTCTTGCTCTTATCACACTTACTCTTGCTCTTATCACTCTTACTCTTGCTCTCATCACACTTACTCTTGCTCTTATCACACTTACTCTTGCTCTTGCTCTCATCACACTTACTCTTGCTCTCATCACACTTACTCTTGCTCTTATCACACTTACTCTTGCTCTCATCACACTTACTCTTGCTCTTGTCACACTTACTCTTGCTCTTATCACACTTACTCTTGCTCTCATCACACTTACTCTTGCTCTCACCACACTTACTCTTGCTCTTATCACACTTACTCTTGCTCTTATCACACTTACTCTTGCTCTTATCACTCTTACTCTTCTCACACTTACTCTTGCTCTTGTCACACTTACTCTTGCTCTTATCACACTTACTCTTTTTTATAATTCAAATGATATAATATATTTAATTAAAAACGTCTTCTTTCTTCAGTGTGCTTATTACGGATGCCACATTTCCTCTTGTACCGCGAAACTCACTCTTTGTCGGAAATACTTCCCTGCACGTCTCTCTTTCGTTTCAAGTACCAGAGACTTGGAAATAGAATTTAATAGTTTCAAGGCATCTGATCCAAAAGATCCGAAAGTTTCAACGGCAAAGGGAGAGAAAATCACACTTGACTCTCATCACACTTACTCTTGCTCTCATCACACTTACTCTTGCTCTTATCACACTTACTCTTGCTCTCATCACACTTACTCTTGCTCTATCACACTTACTCTTGCTCTTATCACACTTACTCTGCTCTCATCACACTTACTCTTGCTCTCATCACACTTACTCTTGCTCTTATCACACTTACTCTTGCTCTCATCACACTTACTCTTGCTCTATCACTTACTCTTGCTCTATCACACTTACTCTTGCTCTTATCCACTTACTCTGCTCTCATCACACTTACTCTTGCTCTTATCACACTTACTCTTGCCTTGCTCTCATCACACTTACTCTTGCTCTCATCACACTTACTCTTGCTCTTATCACACTTACTCTTGCTCTCATCACACTTACTCTTGCTCTTGTCACACTTACTCTTGCTCTTACACACTTACTCTTGCTCTCATCACACTTACTCTTGCTCTCACCACACTTACTCTTGCTCTTATCACACTTACTCTTGCTCTTATCACACTTACTCTTGCTCTTATCAACTCTTACTCTTGCTCTCATCACACTTACTCTTGCTCTCATCACTTACTCTTGCTCTTGCTCTCATCACACTTACTCTTGCTCTTATCACACTTACTCTTGCTCTTATCACACTTACTCTTGCTCTCACACACTTACTCTTGCTCTCACACTTACTCTTGCTCTTATCACACTTACTCTTGCTCTCATCACACTACTCTTGCTCTTACTCCACTTACTCTTGCTCTTATCACACTTACTCTTGCTCTTATCACACTTACTCTTGTCTTATACACACTTACTCTTTTAACACTTACTCTTGCTCTTAGTCACACTTACTCTTGCTCTATCACACCTTCTTTGTCTAATAACTTACTTGACTCTTATTCGCTTCTTTCTTCAGAGCTTATAATATGTCACACTTCTCTATGTCCCAAACTTACTCTGTCAATAACTTACTCTATCTTATCACACTTACTCTTGCTCTTCATCACACGACTCTGGTATACACTACTCTTGCCTTATCACACTACTCTTGCTCCATTCAACATCCGCTTCACACGCTTAACAGCGGAGTTTATCACACTTGCTCTCATCACACTTACTCTTGCTCTTATCACACTACTCTTGCTCTCATCACACTTACTCTTGCTCTTATCACACTTACTCTTGCTCTCATCACACTTACTCTTGCTCATCACACTTACTCTTGCTTCCATCACACTTACTCTTGCTCTCATCACACTTACTCTTGCTCTTATCACACTTACTCTTGCTCTCATCACACTTACTCTTGCTTATCACACTTACTCTTGCTCTTAAATCTTGTCTTCACTTACTCTTGCTCTTATCACCTTTCTTGTCTCATCACACTTACTCTTGTTTATCACATTACTCTTGCTCTTATATCACACTTACTCTTGCTCTCATCACAATTACTCTTGCTCTTATCACACTTACTCTTGCTCTCATCAACAATTGTGTCACTTCTTTCTTATCACACTTACTCTTGCTCTATCACATTACTCTTGCTCTATCACACTTATTTTGCTCTATCACACTTACTCTTGCTCTTACTCACACTTACTCTTGTCTTATCACCTTACTCTCTCATCACTTACTCTTGCTCTTATCACACTTACTCTGCTCTTATCACACTTACTCTTTTATCACAATTATAATATTTTAATTAAAAACGTCTTCTTCTTCTGTGCTTATTCGGATGCACATTTACTCTTGTCCGAAACTACTCTTTGTCGGAATATACTTACCTGCACTCTCTCTTTCGTTTCAAGTACCAAGACTTGAATAGAATTTAAGTTTCAAGGCTCTGATCAAAAGCCGAAGTTCACGCAAGGGAGAGATAATCACACTTGACTCTCATCACACTTACTCTTGCTCTCATCACACTTACTCTTGCTCTCATCACACTTACTCTTGCTCTCATCACACTTACTCTTGCTCTCATCACACTTACTCTTGCTCTTATCACACTTACTCTTGCTCTCATCACACTTACTCTTGCTCTCATCACACTTACTCTGCTCTTATCACACTACTCTTGCTCTCATCACACTTACTCTTGCTCTATCACACTTACTCTTGCTCTCATCACACTTACTCTTGCTCTTATCACACTTACTCATGCTCTCATCACACTTACTCTTGCTCTTATCACACTTACTCTTGCTTGCTCTCATCACACTTACTTGTTATCAACTTACTCTTGCTCTTATCACACTTACTCTTGCTCTCATCACACTTACTCTTGCTCTTGTCACACTTACTCTTGCTCTTATCACACTTACTCTTGCTTCATCACACTTACTCTTGCTCTCACCACACTTACTCTTGCTCTTATCACACTTACTCTTGCTCTTATCACACTTACTCTTGCTCTTATCACTCTTACTCTTGCTCTCATCACACTTACTCTTGCTCTTATCACACTTACTCTTGCTCTTGCTCTCATCACACACTTACTCTTGCTCTCATCACACTTACTCTTGCTCTTATCACACTTACTCTTGCTCTCATCACACTTACTCTTGCTCTTGTCACACTTACTCTTGCTCTTATCACACTTACTCTTGCTCTCATCACACTTACTCTTGCTCTCACCACACTTACTCTTGCTCTTATCACACTTACTCTTGCTCTTATCACACTTACTCTTGCTCTTATCACTCTTACTCTTCTCACACTTACTCTTGCTCTTGTCACACTTACTCTTGCTCTTATCACACTTACTCTTTTTTATAATTCAAATGATATAATATATTTAATTAAAAACGTCTTCTTTCTTCAGTGTGCTTATTACGGATGCCACATTTCCTCTTGTACCGCGAAACTCACTCTTTGTCGGAAATACTTCCCTGCACGTCTCTCTTTCGTTTCAAGTACCAGAGACTTGGAAATAGAATTTAATAGTTTCAAGGCATCTGATCCAAAAGATCCGAAAGTTTCAACGGCAAAGGGAGAGAAATCACACTTGACTCTTATCACACTTACTCTTGCTCTTATCACACGGGGTCTGGAGCACGGGCACCCGCTGGGAGCGCCCGCCGATGACGCCGCGACAGTTCGAGGAGCCGCACCGGCACCGCTGCCCCTCGGCGGGGTTGAACAGCGAGAAGTTGTAGTCGTACGTGAGTTCGGACCCGGGGGCGAGGTCCTCTTGCTCTCATCACACTTACTCTTGCTCTCATCACACTTACTCTTTCTATTATCACACTTACTCTTGCTCTCATCACACTTACTCTTGCTCTCATCACACTTACTCTTGCTCTCATCACACTTACTCTTATTACACTTACTCTTGCTCTTATTATCACACTTACTCTTGTTCTCATCACATTTACTCTTGCTCTTATCACACTTACTCTTGCTCTCATCAAAATTAGTTTTAGTTTCATTTTTTACTTTTTCAACTTTTTTTAAAAAATAAACATGGTTTTTTGATATATTAACTTGTAAAAATTTTATCATATAAAATATATAAGACCTGTTTGACTGCTGAAGTAAAGGAACTTTTCAGTCTCACCTCGGCAGTATAAACAAGGTATATTCTATTCTTATCACACTTACTCATGCTCTTATCACACTTGCTCTTATCACACTTACTCTTGCCCTTATCGCACTTACTCTTGCTCTTATCGCCTCTCATCACACTTACTCTTGCTCTTATCACACTTACTCTTGCTCTTATCACACTTGCTCTTATCACACTTACTCTTGCCCTTATCGCACTTACTCTTGCTCTTAACGCCTCTCATCACACTTACTCTTGCTCCTATCACACTTACTCTTGCTCTCATCACACTTACTCTTGCTCTTATCACACTTACTCTTGCTCTCATCACACTTACTCTTGCTCTCATCACACTTACTCTTGCCCTTATCGCACTTACTCTTGCTCTTAACGCCTCTCATCACACTTACTCTTGCTCTTATCACACTTACTCTTGCTCTCATCACACTTACTCTTGCTCTCATCACACTTACTCTTGCTCTTATCACACTTACTCTTGCTCTCATCACACTTACTCTTGCTCTCATCACACTTACTCTTGCTCTCACCACACTTACTCTTGCTCTTATCACACTTACTTTTGCTCTCATCACACTTACTCTTGCTCTCACCACACTTACTCTTGCTCTTATCACACTTACTCTTGCTCTCATCACACTCACTCTTGCCCTTATCGCACTTACTCTTGCCCTTATCGCACTTACTCTTGCTCTCATCACACTTACTCTTGCTCTCACCACACTTACTCTTGCTCTCATCACACTTACTCTTGCTCTTATCAAACTTACTCTTGCTCTCATCACACTTACTCTTGCTCTCATCACACTTACTCTTGCCCTTATCGCACTTACTCTTTCTTAACGCCTCTCATCACACTTACTCTTGCTCTTATCACACTTACTCTTGCTCTCATCACACTTACTCTTGCTCTCATCACACTTACTCTTGCTCTTATCACACTTACTCTTGCTCTCATCACACTTACTCTTGCTCTCATCACACTTACTCTTGCTCTTATCACACTTACTCTTGCTCTCATCACACTTACTCTTGCTCTCATCACACTTACTCTTGCTCTTATCACACTTACTCTTGCTCTCATCACACTTACTCTTGCTCTCATCACACTTACTCTTGCTCTCATCACACTTACTCTTGCTCTCATCACACTTACTCTTGCTCTTGTCACACTTACTCTTGCTCTTATCACACTTACTCTTGCTCTCATCACACTTACTCTTACTCTCACCACACTTACTCTTGCTCTTATCACACTTACTCTTGCTCTTATCACACTTACTCTTGCTCTTATCACTCTTACTCTTCTCACACTTACTCTTGCTCTTGTCACACTTACTCTTGCTCTTATCACACTTACTCTTTTTTATAATTCAAATGATATAATATATTTAATTAAAAACGTCTTCTTTCTTCAGTGTGCTTATTACGGATGCCACATTTCCTCTTGTACCGCGAAACTCACTCTTTGTCGGAAATACTTCCCTGCACGTCTCTCTTTCGTTTCAAGTACCAGAGACTTGGAAATAGAATTTAATAGTTTCAAGGCATCTGATCCAAAAGATCCGAAAGTTTCAACGGCAAAGGGAGAGAAATCACACTTGACTCTTATCACACTTACTCTTGCTCTTATCACACGGGGTCTGGAGCACGGGCACCCGCTGGGAGCGCCCGCCGATGACGCCGCGACAGTTCGAGGAGCCGCACCGGCACCGCTGCCCCTCGGCGGGGTTGAACAGCGAGAAGTTGTAGTCGTACGTGAGCTCGGAGCCGGGGGCCAGGTCCTCCAGGGAAGAAGAGAGCCATGCGGAAGAGCCCGTTGACGCACCACTTCTGCATCTCGCAGTTGGGCGCACACGAGTGGTTCACGAACCGGCCGTCGCCCCCCATGCGGTGCCCGTCGATCACCAGACCTGAGGAGACACGCCGAAAACAGGTGGGGAAAGAAAACTGCATTAGTCGGGACATGATTTGTTATCCTCCCGTTTGGGATTTTTTTTTTTTTTTTTTTCAATATAAATCCCACTTTGGGCATTTATTGAGATACATTACAATCTAGATTAAATCTAATAAGCAATTTTATTCTAAAAAGGTTATAGTAAAAAGTAAAATATATGTACATAAACATAAATATTCTTAATTCTAGTTGAGGTGGTTACATTTTGCGCTGTACCGTTACAAAGTATAAAAGTAAGTATAAAAGTGGGATTTTTACCACTACCTTTACAAGGAGGTTGATAATTGACAAGAACCACTACTTCCTGTTTATAGTTCCGCAGCCAGACTGCTGGTCTACTCCCTGTTTATAGTCTGACTGGGGGACGTTAAACAGGGAGAAGACCAGTGTCCCGCTAGAGGACTATAAACAAAAAACATTAGCCGGGACATGATTTGTTATCCTCCCATTTGGGATTTTTACCACTACCTTTACAAGTAGGTTGATAAATGACAAGAACCACTACTTCCTGTTTATAGTTCCGCAGCCAGACTGCTGGTCTCCTCCTTGTTAATAGTCCCCCAGCCAGACTGCTGGTCTACTCCCTGTTTATAGTCTGACTGGGGGACGTTAAACAGGGAGAAGACCAGTGTCTCGCTAGAGGACTATAAACAGAAAACAGACTTGCCAACCCTTACAAGCCAGGCTAGCTTGCAGTTTCCTAAGTGTTTAATGGCTATATAAAGAAAAGTCCAAGTCCTCATGATGTTTGATCGCACATAGAAATATGTGGTTCAGGACGAGCCAACTTTGAAATAAAGTTGGCTGGAGACCATCACTCACCCCTCCAGTTGTAGCCAAGCTGGCTACAACAACAACAACAACAATCCCTGTTTATAGTCCCCCAGCCAGACTTAAATATGTACGTAAAAAAAAAAACTCACCCTTGTCGAGATTAAGGCAGTAGTGATGGTGTCGTTAGCGTAGATGGTCCCATCCGATTCTTGAACTCCTTCTCGCTCACCACCTCTCCGACATACTCCAGAATGAAGGTGCCCGCCTGGGGGGTGCATGATTCAGAGTTCATAATTCGAGAGAGAGGAGAATAATGCAAAAAGTTGCTCAGGAGGTTATGCAACGTCCAGAAATATGAGTAAAAAATTAAAATCGGAGCAAAAAAATCCCGAAATCTAATAGCAGATATTCTTGGGAGTAGGTAAATAGTCATGAGCTCGTCAACGCAAAAATTTTTTTACGCTTCACCAAACAGTTTTGAATTTTAAACAGTTTTAAGTTGTAGAAAGATAAAAGTTATTAAAAGAAAAGAAAAAAAAAAAGCTGTCAGGTATATGTAATATTTATATAGACTCAATCTCAAAATTTTCACTCACCGACTTAAGTTTCGCTAGGTCGTAGGCTTGGTCACGAATATTATAAGTACACGATTAAAAAAAAAAAAATGAATGGTCAACTATCCATAGCAACGGACTAGCCTTCCCTGGTAGGATGGGCTTTGAACCTCTAATCCCCGCCCCCTCCTACCCTACGCGGGTGGTCAGCCCCCTTTTTTTATTTATTTTTACACTTTATTTTTTTATACAAAACAATCAACAACAACAAATTAAAAAAAAAACTTGGAATATGTACAAAAAAAGAACATTATTCATTTTTAATTACAATTGTTTTGTAATCCGGGGCGAAGTTAATGCCTTAGGTCCTCGGTCGGCAATTAGCGAACCGCGGTCCGAATCCGGACCGCGAAGCTCATTCGTCCGGCCCGCGAACAAAATTTTAGGTTCGAAAAATAAGATTTTTTTCTATTTCTCAAAAAAAATTGATTTGCAAGAAGAAGTATTCCTAAAAATGTGCAAAGAGACAGTGTCGACAGAAGAGTTTTGGTGTAAGAAAGTTCCAAAAGACTGATGGTTCTTATTAATCCGGACCGCGGAGATTTTTCTCATATTAATCCGGACCCTGACAGGACTTTATTGCCGACCCCTGCTAGGCATTCTCTGCCACTTAACCCTGACCTACCTTGATGAGGTCCCTGGACTTGACGCCCCACCCCTTGCCATCCGTCATGAACTTGATGAGTCCTGGCGCCCACTCGTGCCGCTGGATGCTCTGGTTGGCGCACCGGCTGCCGCATGGGCATGTACTGGGCACGCACTCCGTGTACACGAGCCTGTTGAGACAGTCCTCGCCGCAGCCACGCTTGTCCGGCTCCTTGGGTAGCCGGCAGTTGCAGGCCTGGCCTCATAGGAGCTGGGGAGGGAGAATTTTTTATTATATAATCTATCTCTATATAACCTAAAAAGTTGAAAAACACCCTTTGATATAATAGAATCTAGATAGAGATATTATTATTATTATAAACTATAGTAATAAAAATTCTCTTTAGTGGAAGGAAATTCGATTTAGAAAGGAAAATTCGAACGCAGTTTTTAAATAAATACCATGCCAGAGTAAAAGTAATGCAAAGCGAGCTTGAGTCTCTTTAGTGGAAGCTAACGCTCAGAGTCTCATTATTTAATATGTGGTCACAGACTCAATTATAATCCGACCTGGTTGTAGGGTTTTCAATGAAACCCTTACGATTAACACTGCAAACTATTTTTTTGGGCAGTGGACCAAAATAAGTCCATACAGCCACTTTATATTTTTGGACAACCTAATTAAAGAACGACCTAAATTGTTTTTAAATTAAATTTTCATTACAATACATAATATTTCTTTTACACTATTTTTTAATGTTGCCTTATTTGTGTTACACGTGGGAATTTTTTTTAAGAAACGTATCCCGGAAATCATGAATTTTGGATCATATTGTCAATTTATCTAATAAATGATTGATAATGATGAGACAAGACATCACAAAGGAGGAACATCAATGGTTCCAGAACTCAACCAATTCCTTGGCTTACAAGTACTTCAAGGGTGTCATCGGTCATACATCATCATCATCATCATCATCAGATGATAGATGTTCACTTACCTGTAGTTGGGCTTGATGTCATAGTAGACATTGCTACGGATCTTCTTGTAGTTCCAGGAGGGCACCGCGTTGCGGCCTGGCAGCTGATTGTGCGTGTGCAGCCACCAGAGGTCATGGGGCAGCTTGAAATCCAGCCGCCGCTGCCGCACCCACTTGTTGCAGTAGGCGGGCGCGGGGAGCAACCCGCCGGGGGTGTCTTCGGCCTTGCTCGGCTGTTTCCGGGAATCGGACTTGGCGGCCGACGCGTCAACTTCCTCTTTGTACGTGTCGGAGAGGAGGCCGGCGCTCAGGTAGCGCTTGCCCCACTTCGAAGGCCCTTTTTCTTTTTCTCGCCGTCGCTGTCGTCCCGATGTTTCCCCGCGACCTCTTCCCAGCCTCGCCCCGCCCCTTTCTCTTGCGACGCTTCGCCTCTGTCTCGTCCTCCTCTTTCTCCCCCGCCGTCTCCAGTTCTTCGTCGCTTTCCGCATCTCATGCGTCGCGATTTCTTCGCCGGCGTCAGCGAGTCTAGCGCCGCGTCTTTGCTTTTGGCGGCTTTCAGCGCGAGGCGATCGTTCTCTTTGGTCTCGTCGGTGCTTTCGGCGAGTTCGCTCGCTTTGCTCTTCCTACGACTAGATTGGACGGCGGGCTCTCCTCCGTTGCTTCGGCTTGGTTCTGTACATTTGGTTTGTCAGTGACGACTGGTTTGGCGAGAGTTTCGGCGCGTCTTTTCTTATCCGAACATCGAGAACGACGTTCTCTTTCGAGTCTTCCGTTTCGTTCGTGGTCTGCTTGATTGTTTCTTTAGTCTTGTGTGGTTTTCAATTTGCTAGAGTCCGTTTTTTCGTCAGTTCCATCGGTTTTGTCTTCAACGTCACTTTCTACTTTCCTTCCATCCGCACTCTCATCTCGTCTGCAAGACCGTTTGGATTTGACACGATTCTTCTGTCCCGGCTCTTCCTCTTCTTTACTGGAAACTTCATCGACACCAATTGTTTCTTTGTCACCTTTCAGCTTCCTCTTAGGTCTCTCCGAAATTTTTTCAGCTTTGTCTAACAACAGGGGTGTCGCCTTTTTTTCCAGTCTAGGCGTCGTATCTCCATTTTTCTTTGCTGTTATCATCCTCTTTCGTTTGAGTCGCTTTCTTCTGCGTCACCAATCGCTTTGGCCTGCCACTCGCTATGCCTTGGTCTTCTGCTTCTGCATCTACTTTGACTTCAGCTGGTTTGCCGACGTCCTGCTGGCTTTCTTCGTCTTCGTGCCACACTAAGGTCCAGCTTTCGCTCACTGCTTTCAGCAAGGGTCACATCGGCACTCTCGTCTTTCTCTGAACTCAAAGTATCGACGACCACCTTACAATGAGGTATATTTCCTCCCGCCCGACTATTGTCGTCACCTAGTTTCACATCGAGGCCACTCTCATCGAGATCAGTTTCCACTTTCGACTTCGCAGGTTTCTTATTTCTACTTAAATCTAGGTTCAGACTTTTCTTTTCTCTTTGTACTAGGGTGCGTTGAATCTCTTTGTTTTCAATATTGTCGAGCACGTCTTCGGAATCTTTCGCCACATTTCGGCGCTTCCTCCGGTCCATTCGGTTTCACTCGTCTTGCCGCTCTGGTCTGCGGGCGGCGGCGGGTCAGTTTAATGTTGGTTTCCTTGAGGGCGGCGCTGTGACTCACTGTGGCCTCCGGGGAAACTTCAGGTCGACGGTCCTTCTCACTACTGGCAGTGTTGGGACTAGATTTCCTCACTCTGCCGTGACTAGATCTGGTCGAATCTCTCTCTCTTCAGCTCAGGCATTTTTTCTTCCAACGATGTCAGCTTCCTGTGCTTTGCTACCTTCTTCGTTTTTGCTATTTTCTTCAACTTTTCTTGCCGCCCGCTCATTTTCTTTAACTTTCGCACCCATTGGTTCTTTGTCTATCCTCTCTATCTCTTCTAACACAACAGTTTCACCCGTTGTCACACGCTTTGTTCCTGCGGTTGCTTTGAGATCATTCGGAACACAGGACTCAGTGGTATCTTTGATTGTGTCTGCTAAGGTGTCCACATCTTTGCTTGCAGCTGTACCTGCTTTGGTTGTTTCAACACCTTTGCTTCCTCAACTCTAGCTCTTGTTTCAACATTTTTTCTTCCATCAACTCTCGTTGGTTTGGTTGGTTCAACACGTTTGCTTCTGTCAGCTTTCACCGTTGCTTCAACACCCTTGCCTCCATCAGCAACAGTTGCTTCAACACGTTTGCTTCTGTCAGCTTTCGCTGTTGCTTCAACACCCTTGCCTCCATCAGCAAAACGTAGCTTCAACACGTTTGCTTCCATCTGCTGCTTCAACACCTTCCCTGCCAACGGTTGCTTCACTTGCCACGGGCACAGGTTTCTTCTTTTCTTTTTCACCGGGAAACCGTCCGGTTCGCTTTCTTGCGTTTCGGCTTCTGGCGTCTCGCCAGCCGTCGCCGGCGAGTGCACCACTTGGCCGTTGAGTCTGGGTCGGGCGGCAAGGGGAAGCTCGGTGTCGACGTGAGGACAGATGAGGTGTTGAGACAGATGAGGGAGGGGTGGGGGACTTGAGCTTCTCGGAGAGAGAGGAGAGGAAGAGAAGATCCGCCGTCTTCTTGGAGAGCTCGAATATACCTGCGAACAGACGCGGATCAAATCGTTGATTGCATAAACAAATATTATTCCAAAGCACTGTTACTAACCATAAGCAATGTTGAAACGTGATGCATTAAAAATAATATCAAAGTAGCGTAAATGTCTATAACATCAATAGTCGAAACTAGCATTTTTCTGTCTTTACAACATCAATCAGCGTTGCCATATGGCAACCTGGCGTTAATGGTTTAAACAAATAAAAATTAACGGGGTTTACGAATGTTTCAACAAATGTTAGGATAACATGTCATGTCCCGACTAGGTTTCGAACACGCGACCTCTGGATTACCAGACACCAGAGACGCCTTGACCACTGAGCTACCAGCACAGAGATGAGTGTTTCACAGCATTTTTATTTTGTAGCCATAAAACAGGAGCTACTGCAGACGCTTGTGGTCTGTGATGTAGCTTCCCCATCCCGCAGTATGCCTCTCCTGTGTGGGCAACAAGTGACACAATTCCCATTTAGGTGCTGGGTCAACTCGAGAGCACCGGAAGGTGTTTCTTACGAACAACTGTAACCTAAATTAAAATACAATTTCTTGGTTCGCTCTAGGACCTTCCGCATGCTCTGTGCAGTGTGCGTATCTTACCACTGAGTTTTGTTTAGGATTAAAACTACTGAGCATTAAAACTAATAAAAATTTGCTTGGGGAAGCAAGGCTTGGCGTGGTGATATTACTTCAATTAGCTGGTAAATATTTAATAAAAATAAATAAATAGTTATTTCTGAAA
Source organism: Bactericera cockerelli (assembly GCA_024516035.1). NCBI lineage: Eukaryota > Metazoa > Arthropoda > Insecta > Hemiptera > Triozidae > Bactericera > Bactericera cockerelli. The sequence goes on along the minus strand of CM044962.1, from coordinate 6,768,953 downwards.
CTAAATAAATAAACTTAGTTGAATAAATAGAATGTAAACTGTACTCACCGGAAGGCGGTCGTGTTTCCGGACTCGAGTGGAGCTCCTCACCCCCGACTCCTAAGCTGGGGGTCGCGGGTTCAATCCGAATCTGGGGCGGACACAGCACCTCCCCACCCCTCCGTCTCCCTCTCTCCTCCTCCCCCGGCATGGGAGACTCCGAAACCCGCTCGCTCCGCCCCCGCCGAGACGCCTCGGCAATCGTCGGGTCGCCTCGGGAAACCTCGGGGAACTTCGGCGAAGACGTGTCTGCTCGTGACACGTCGGCTTTCCGTTCGGCAACTTTCGTTCTCTTATCGAGCGACTCTCGAGCGCGCCTCTCGTTCAGACGCCGACTGGTCTTCACCTCGCTCGCCGACAACGAAGTCGACCGTTTCGTTTCCTCTTCGGGTTTCTTCGTGCCATTCACGGAAACGCCCGAACTCCTCCGAGCGCCGGTCTCCTCGATATGCCTGCTCAGTCGTGACTTGGACGCGCCCGGAGTCACAGCACAACACGCGTACCCGTTCTTCGAACTCGACCGCTTTCTCTGTGTCACCGACGCTTTCTCATCGAGAGCTACTTTATCTTGTGACGCCTGCGCACTGTTTCGACTGCCCGGGAAAACCTGACGCACAGTTTCGGGGACAGGTTTTCCTGCTTTTCGCTTGCCGCCGTCTGCCGGGTCACCGCCGCTGGCGTACTGGCGTATGCACGCCTCGATGGAACGGTCGATAGAGCTGTTGTGTTTCGAGTCGGAGGAGCCAGTGGTGTTGTGGGCGTCACTCAGGGAGCCGCCGGGGGGCGGATGGGCGGAGGTCACGTGGTAGTGGCGCTTCTTGAGTGGCAAGCACTGCTCGTTGGAACTCGTTTCCGGCTTCTGTGAATCGAGAGAGAATTATTTATTTATTATATACTCTTAGAAGCTCTTCAAAGCTTAGGAGAAGTACCTTTGTATAAATGTTTCTTTATAGGGAAAATAAATAAATAAACTCTTATTATTATTAAATCTCTAAAAAAAAAAAAATTTAGAAACTCTTTATTAGTAGAACATATATAGTTATATACAGACAAATAATGGTAAAAATTAAATATAAAAATTGACAATAATAATAATATAAACAAGAAAATAAATAAATAAATAAAATATATACATATGTCCTAACTAAAGGGCGGGGTTATTGCCTATGGCAATCTCTTCCACCCAATCTATATTAACTCTCTCTTTCTTTATTACACAGTCGAACATTGATGTAATAGAAAACTCTTTGAAATGGAGAAAATCTCAGGTCCCTGCATCACCTGTTTGAGTGCAATAGTGAACTGACTATATTGGAAAGGAAATTCGAACGCAGTTTTAAATACCATGCCCCAGAGTAAAAGAATGCAAAGCGAGCTTGATTATTTTTCTTTTAAAAAACATTTCATCTGTGCATTTTAAATAAAACCTGATTAGGGAGAGAAACAAATTGTTCATATATTGAAAATATATCCAATAGCGGCTGTCTACCTTTGGTAGATTGCCAATACACAGCATACTCATCAATCCAGAATTTGTAATTATTTGTGTTGTATATAATAATTATGTCCAATTAATAAAGAGTAAATAAATAAATATTATTAGAAAAAATCTTCTGCCTACCTCGGGCGTTTCTTCCTCTTGGGCGGCGGCGGGTTTCTTCATCCGCCGCTTCACCTGCACCGGCGTCTGATCCGTACTGGTGGAGGTAGACTCGGCGGCGTCCTGGGAGGGGGTGACTTGCCCCCCCGCCTTGGAGTGCCGCCGGCGATGATGGTGTCGCTTGTGTTTCTTCAGTGTGGCGGCGCTCCGGTCCCGCTGTCGTCTGGAGGCAAACGCAAGCATGTTATGAAATGGTTTTTTTTTATTTTAATAATAATGCTAATAAAACAAGAGAATCAATATCTCTTTTTTTTTTTTTTTAATTTTTTTTTTTAAGTGGGGTTTAACGTCGCTTTCAACTGCCATGGTCATATCACGACGGGGGTTTTACCCTCCATTCGCAGGAAACTCACAAACCTGCTACTCACATTGACCTCACCCAGCCTGAGTGGGGCCGGGAAAAGCCAGCGTCACGAGAATTAGAATTTGAATGGTCACCCATCTAAGTCTTAACCTCGCTGGATGTCGCTTAACTTCGGTGTTCTGAAGGGAACCGGTGTATTCAACATGCCATCGACGCTGGCCTTCAATATCTCTTAGTATGAGCTGTGTAGCAGTATTATAACTAAACAATCTATTCGACACAGTTAGGTACCGCGAAACATAAGTATACAAGTAAACATTATTACATTATTAGGTATGTGCCAAGTTATGTATTTATTCTTTTTATGTACCTTCATCTTCTTAATATATTTATTTATTGTACCTTATTATTGTACCTACCATGTATCTTCTTCTTCTTTTACTCTGTCTTATCCCGCTCAAGCAGGGTCGACGTTTTTCAACCTCGACGTTGAGGTTGGTTGGTTTTGGCACATTTTTTCCCGCCTGGATGCCCTTCCTAACGCCGATTCTATTTGATTTAACGTCCTGGATTAGGACGAGGGTTTTACCCTCCATTCCCCGGGAATCGTACCAGCTACCCACATTAACCTCAACCAGCCTAAGTAGGGCCGGAAATGCCAGCCTCACATGTACGGAAGCAACAGAATTTTCTGTGTGAAAAATCTGCTCCGACCGGGGATCGAACTCAGGATCTCTGGAGTACGGGCAGTAGTCTCAACCGTTACGCCACAGAAGCTGGCGTTTTTTTGTTAATTTTAATAATAATGTTTTATTTTTTAAATATAAAAAAAACTTCGCCCAGGGACCGTCCTTCCAGAGGGAAACCGATGATGCAAGAAGTATTTCCTTTTTGAATGGCTAGACCATTTTTTTTGGTAGATAAAATAATTGGAATAGAGATGACACTAGCCAACTCTAACTATCCAGTTTCTTCAAAAAAAGAAAAAAAAAAAGAAGGCTAGCATGTAGTTTCCCAAGGGAGTGTGTGTCAATTCGAGTAAGTTCCATTCGCTGGAAACTTATAAACCAGCTACTCTCATCAACCTCACCCAGCCTGGGTTTAGATAGAAAGGAGCCAGTGATTCTCTCTAGCTCCACTCAATACTCACTTGGTTTTCATCGTCTTCAAGTTGCTCGCACTGGGCTCACTCCGACTCGCCAGCCCTGGTCCGCCCATCATACTTGACACCGCTAGACTAGCCGCATTCCTCAACCCACCAGCCGCATTTCTCAATCCTCCAGCCGCATTTCTCAACCCACTAGCTCCATTCCTCAACCCCGCGGCCCCATTCACAGCCACAGGACCAAAGCACAGCTGCTTGAAGGCTTTAATGAGAGACTCTAGATCGTAGTTGCTCAGCAACAGGCTGGACTGCGTGTAGCCTATCCGCTTGCTAGGGAGCGGCGCGTGTTTCCTGTAGCAGGGGTGACTAGCGGACACACTTCTGTGGCGGCGGTGGTGCCGATGCTTCCTCGCGCGTTTCTCCTGTTTGCGCACATCCTGGGGCTTGAACGGGTTCACCTTGAACTGGTAGCCGAGCTTCGAGTAGCTGAGACTCGCCTTCCCCTTGGCTTTCCCCGCCCCCAGCACCGGGAGGACTAAACCCGGCGCTTTGTCCGACTGGGGTAGTACTTTGGCGAGGTCCGGCACCAGACGGTCGGGCTTCGTTATCCTGGGTGGCGCGTCGGGGACACGCTCCGGCGTCGGTTTACTCGCGGTCCTACTCCAGGTGGAAGATAGACGAGGCGGAGACTTGCCTCGCGTGTTGCTATCACTCGACATGCTGCCCGCCTGCTCGCTCGCGTCCACAGGCTTGAACACACTCAGGGGCGGAGTCGGAACAGGCACGCTTTTGATTGGACTGAACGCGCTCTTGGCCCCGCCCATTCTGAGGCACAGCCGCTCGTGGGACTCCGTCAAGTAGTTGCTGTTGTTGCACGTCAGCTTCTTCACGTCAAACAATTCCGCCGGCTCGGGTGGTTTGTCTTCGGGCATTGCACTTTCGGTTTTTTTCGGGCGGCCGGGTTTCCGCTTCGGCCGACAGTCGTCGCTCGGAGAAACTTTACTCGCCGACAGCTGATCTTTCGTCGCCTTGTCGCGTTTCGTTAGCTTCAAACTAGCCACTTTGATAGCGAGGCCCCCCTTTTCGCCGACGCCGGCCGAAGCGGCGGTCTCTTTGGTTTTGCGGCCGCGCGTGCGTTTCTTCCGCTTGAGCGAGGCCAGGGCTGCTTGCGAGGTTCGGCCGCGGGCCGGCACAGCCGCGGGTTTGCGCTTGTCCTGGATGATGGAGCCGATCACTGCAGCCGTCATCTTCACCTGGCAACATAACAATGTAATAATAATTTTTTTTATATATTTGTGTTAATCACTTTCGTGATATCACAACTACTCAAACTAGCTTTACAAAATCTACACTGAAACCAGGACTTGAACCACCGACCTCCAGGTTACAAGTCCACCGCCTTATCGATCAAGCTACTGAGGTCGGTTGATAATAATAATAATAATAAAGTAGTCATCTTGTTTCTTTTTTATTTTTTCCTATTAACCTTGTTTTAATTACACATACGAGTAGTTTAATTTTTTTCATTAATTTTGTAAAATAGGTATAAATGTTAAGCAGAAACTGTCTACGTTATTTTATGTACAATTGCGAACCTTTGTAACAATTATTATTTTATAATTAATACAACCATAAATAATAATAATAACACTCTTTAGTGGAAGGTAACCACCGGGCGAGGTGAATGCTCAGAGCATATTTTCTACCACCTAACCCTCAGGGTCTTATTATCATGTGGTCACAAACTTAAATTAATAAGGAAAAATTCATGCACTAGGTGGGATTCGAACCAACGGATCCCTACGCTACCTGGATTACCAGACTAGCGCGTTAACCATTTGACTACCAGTGCACGGTGAATAGGTGCAAGTGATTTATTGTTTTTAACACAAATATGACTTACTTGACTTGTGTCCTGTGATATCGAGGGGGACGTAGAGCCTCAACATGGAACGCAAGCGAACACGATTCTAGGCCATTGCCTTGATTTCACCCCAGGATTTATGACAGGGTTGAGTGGAAGAGATTACCATAAGCAATAACCCCGCCCTTTAGTTATTCCATATGTTTATATATTTTTTCTATTCTTTTTCCTATTTATTGTTTGTATTGTTTCCATTTTTTAATTGTTAACCACTTGGCTACCAGTCAGTGCTCTTGAAAACTTGGAGGTAAAACTTACATTGTGATGCCAGCAAAACCTCATACTTAGACGCCACAGGCATCACAAGTAACTCATGTTTTTTATTCAAGTTTTTACATTATCTTTTAATATGTTTTTTTTTTTTTTTTTTTTAGCATTGTTCTAACGAAGCAATTTGACAAGCTCCACTTACAAGAACAATGAGAAGAAATTAAGATAGTGAGAGAAAAAAAAAAAAAAAAAAAAAAAAAATTATCAACAACAATACAAACAATAAAATCAAGTTGGTACTAATCCTAGCATCTCCTTACATAGTATTTTATAGTGAGAGGATTTCATTGCTAGATCTAATTGTGAGGAATAATGATTGAAAAGTAGCATAGCTGCAATACATGGTGAATTGAGGCTTTCGAGTAAACAGTGACAGTTTTTAATGAAAAAGAAATTTCTTTGGGGTCTAATTCTTAAGGTTCTTAAAGGAACATTGATACATATGTCGCCTGAGATATTAGATATTGAGATGTTATTGTTAAAAATATTGTATATAAATAATAAATAATAGTTAAAAAAAAAAAAATAAAAAAAAAAATAATAATCTTTGGTAATCTCGACGAGCTGTTAGAGTACCAGAGTACTAATGTTATTGTTTTTTATACATATAATTTTGATGTAAAAAAAAAATTATGATTGAGTATTTAAAAAAAAAAAAACTTACATTGTGAGGCGTCTTGTTGGAGGAGACCGAAGATTTGCGGACGCAGGACACGGGAGTGGAGTTGGGCGAGCTCGCGGTCACAATGCCCGAGTCCGGGGAGAGGCGACGGCGAGAAGAGGCCGGCCTCTCTTCGGCCGCCGCGGCCATCTTCTTGGGCGGCCGACCTGGGGGGAACACAAGCGGGGAGAAAATTAGCCTCGCGCCTCACCCTTGATGCAGTTTTGCTCTTCGATAATTTCAATTTCTACGTACATATATTTTTTTTTTTTTTTAAAGATGAGTGTTTCACAGCCTTTTTTATTTCGTAGCCATGAAACATGAGCTACTCTAGACGCTTGTGGTCTGTGTTGTAGCCTGCCCATCCCGCAGTATGCCTCCCCTCTGATGGGCGAGAAGTGACACAATACAATTATATTTTTATAATTTCCCCCGTCACAGTGGCAGAGTGAATTAGCGCGCTAGGCATTGCACGCACGGTGACCTGGGTTCGATCCCCAGAGCGGAGCAGCAATTTTTCTGCTCTGTACTTGGATGTTCGGGGTCTACTCATACCTCGTAAGGAAAAATGAGTAGTTACTTGTATGAGTAATGACCAGTGGCGGCATTACTAGAGTAAAAAGAAATTAATGTAATAGAATAATTCGAAAAGTAAAGGAGGCTCTCAGTAATGCTGCGCTACCCACAAAAATTGTGAAAAGGCCTTGTGCTTCACCACAAATAAAACAATACATATTTTTATAATTTTAATATTCAATGTCTATACTTTATTGCCTAATGTCAATGTCTTTTTTTCTATATGTATATATTTTTTTGTAATACTTGATAATTTATACAGGGTGATTCAGAAAAGTACCGTCAAACGTTAACCACATATTCTATGGGCTAGTTAAGGAGGGGTCAACTCTATAAAAGAAAGTGCGCAAATGCCTCCTAACGGAGGTACACGCCCCTTAAGGTGTTTTTTAAACAATCGAAATTTTCATTTTACGGCTTACCTATTTAAGATATCGCAATGTGGTAAAAAAATCACTCTCAATACTAGATAGCACCTTTCTTTTGGCACAAAATTTAACACCATTCCAATGTCAGGGGCGGTCTCAGGAGAGTCAGATGGTAGAAAAAAGGTTCTAAATTTTTAGTCGTTGCTTGTAATTGAATTTGGTTTTCACCCTATTAAAACGTCTGTCATTGTCTACAAAAATGTTCTGAATAATTTTTTTCTCAAACCAACACAAACGCTTGAAAATCGAAATTGAAGGGCTTAAGCCGAAATAAGATTTACAGCAAATGTTCCACATGGGCTCCTTTGGCTTCAATGCAGACCTCCATACGCCTTCGAAAAGATTGACGAACACGTTCAAATATTCCTCTTATTACATCCATTGTTAAATAATGAATTAGCTGAAAATTCTTGTTCTAAAATTGTATGCTAGTTGCATAGGTTTCAAAACTTAATGTGGTTTTAAAATCTTCAATTTCAATTTTCAAGCTTTTGTGTTAATTTGAGGGAAAAATTATTCAGACCATTTTTGTAGACAATGACATAGGTTTTATAATGGTGAAAACCAAATTCAATTACAAGCAACGACTAAAAAGTTAGAACGTTTTTTCTTCCATCTGACCCTCCTCAGACCGCCCCTGAAATTGGAATGCTGTTAAATTGTATGCCAAAAGAAAGGTTTCATCTAGTATTGAGAGTGATTTTTTTACCATATCGCGATATTCCAAATAGGTAAGCCGTAAAATGAAAATTTCGATTGTTTAAAAACACCTTAAGGGGCGTGTACCTCCGTTAGGAGGCATTTGCGCACTTTCTTATATAGAGTTGACCCCTCCTTAACTAGCCCATAGAATATGTGGTTAACGTTTGACGGTACTTTTCTGAATCACCCTGTATAGGGAAACTTAAAGGGTTTGGTGGAAGAGATTGCCATAACCCCGCCCTTTAGTTAGGACATATGTTATTATTATTATTTAAAACTTTAATGGTCAACTACATGATACATTCAACAAAATAAGACATGAAAAAAAAGAACACAATAGAATATGTAGTGAACCAAGGGGCGAGGTTAAAGCCTGTGGCTTTCTCTTCCACCGAACCACATAGGATATAAAAAAATGAAATAAACAATAAAAAAAATATATATATATATTTAATAATAAATACTTGTAAAAAAAAGAAGGAAATAAAAATTTTGTTTATTTTTTTCCTGTTTATATTTATTTTGTCAATTTTGTATTGTAATTTTCACCATTATTTGTTTGTATATATGTTCTTCTAATAAAGAGTTATTTCAAACCAGCTACTCACATTAACCTCACCCAGCCTGAGTGGGACCAGACTAAATTCAGAAGAACAAATGTACTTAGTAGAACTTTGAACAATGAATATTATTGAAAACCAAATAATTTTTTTTTTAAATAATAATAATAATATCGCCTTATTTAAACTGCCCGATGAGGACTATTAAAGTCCCATTATTCCAGCAGTAAGCCTAAGACATATTATTATGTGGTAAAAATCCCAAACGGGAGGATAACTAGTCAAGTCCCGGCTGGGTTTCGAACCCACGACCTCTGGAATCTTTGGAGTCACAGAGTGCCGCCTTTACCACTGAGCTACCGGGAGGAAAAATCCCAAATGGGAGGATAACTTGTCCTGTCCCGGCTGGGTTTCGAACCCACGACCTCTGGAATCTTTGGAGTCACAGAGTGCCGCCTTTACCACTGAGCTACCGGGATAGACAGAAATGTTGGTTCTTTCTGTTATTAAATCACAATTTTAGTGGTTAGCGCAGAATTATAGGAATTTTCCTGTTCTTAATTTCTTGTGTATCATTTGACCATAATTACACCACTGATCGCTTCTCACATTAAAACAGCTACCGGGACAGACAGCTACCGGACATTATTATGAACCACCGATGTACCAATGCACGGTTGACCCAACGTACCTCGTTTCCGTCTGGTCTCCGAGGCCAGGGCGGGCGGGGGTGTGGTCTGAGCAGCGGGGCGGGGGGTGGGCGCCTGGCTGGGGGGTGTGGGGAGGGGCGGAGACTTGGGGGAGGTCTGGGCGGCCGAGTCCTGCGACTTGGTGTCCTGAGGCCGAACAACGAGCAAGAGAAACCAATTCATTAGTTTTTTTAACAAGAATTGTGCTTTATTTGTACATCATTTCATAACAATGTTAAGGATAACAATAACATAATAAATATATAAGTATTTAAATTAATAAAAATAAAATAATATGAAAAATATAGGATGTAGCTCAGTAGAAAGGTACTAGCTTGCGGAAGGTTCGAATCCCAGAGACGACAAAAATTTTGCATTCAAAATTTGCATACAGTTGTTTGTAAGGGATACCTTCCCATGAGCTCGTTATGACCCGACATTTAAATTGGAAGTATTGTGTCACTTTTTCCTCATCAGAGGGGAGGCATACTACGGGATGGGCAAGCTACAACACAGGCCACACAAGCGTCTAGAGTAGCTGCTGTTTCATGGCTACGAAATAAAGGAGGCTGTGAAGAAACACTCATCTTCTGATTCACAAATAAAGATTTTGGAAAAAGATAAATCTGGAGTATCAAATTTAGGATAAAATAATAATATCGCCTTATTTATACTGCCCAATTAAGACTGTTAAAGTCCCATTATTTCAGCAGTAAGCCCAAGACATATTATTACGTGGTGAAAATCCCAAATGGGAGTATAACTTGTCATGTCCCGGCTTGGTTTCGAACACACGACATCTGGATTTTCTGGATTCAGAGAGACATAAACAAATAATGACATAAACAAATTACATTGATACCAGGCGCGGCCGGTGCTAAGGAGCTGCGGAACTGCAGCACCCTCAGACGAAAAAGTAAAGAGAGGATTTTCTAAAGTCCAACTCGATAACAATAAAAATCATCACAAATTTCTAGATTATATATGCATAATTATTATGATTTGGCATTGTAAAAAAAATTCAAACTCTTTAAATTCTGAAAGAGCGACTCTATAAATCCCATTTTAGTCCCAAAACATTTTCCCACCGGCCGCGCCTGTTATTTGATACAATATTCGGGTTTCGAACCACGGACCCTCACCTCAGCTGAGCTCTCGCTACTGCTAGACTCTGAGCTACACGAGGAAGAGCTAGAGCTAGAGCTTGATGAACTAGAGACACTCACCTCAGCTGAGCTCTCGCTACTGCTAGACTCTGAGCTACACGAGGAAGAGCTAGAGCTAGAGCTTGATGAACTAGAGACACTCACCTCAGCAGAGCTCTCGCTACTGCTAGACTCTGAGCTATACGAGGAAGAGCTAGAGCTAGAGCTTGATGAACTAGAGACACTCACCTCAGCTGAGCTCTCGCTACTGCTAGACTCTGAGCTACACGAGGAAGAACTTGAGCTAGAGCTTGATGAACTAGAGACACTCACCTCAGCAGAGCTCTCGCTACTGCTAGACTCCGAGCTACACGAGGAAGAGCTAGAGCTAGAGCTTGATGAACTAGAGACACTCACCTCAGCAGAGCTCTCGCTACTGCTAGACTCTGAGCTACACGAGGAAGAGCTAGAGCTAGAGCTTGATGAACTAGAGACACTCACCTCAGCAGAGCTCTCGCTACTGCTAGACTCTGAGCTATACGAGGAAGAGCTAGAGCTAGAGCTTGATGAACTAGAGACACTCACCTCAGCAGAGCTCTCGCTACTGCTAGACTCTGAGCTACATGAGGAAGAGCTAGAGCTAGAGCTTGATGAACTAGAGACACTCACCTCAGCAGAGCTCTCGCTACTGCTAGACTCTGAGCTACATGAGGAAGAGCTAGAGCTAGAGCTTGATGAACTAGAGACACTCACCTCAGCAGAGCTCTCGCTACTGCTAGACTCTGAGCTATACGAGGAAGAGCTAGAGCTAGAGCTAGAGCTTGATGAACTAGAGACACTCACCTCAGCAGAGCTCTCGCTACTGCTAGACTCTGAGCTACATGAGGAAGAGCTAGAGCTAGAGCTTGAGCTAGAGCTCGAAGATCCGGATGAAGACGACGAAGAATTGCTCGACGAACTATTGCTAGAGCTGGAGGAAGATTGTGCGGTGCTCGTCGCGGTCTTGGTGCTTCCCCCGCCGCGCGAGGTTTTGGAGGGAGTGTTGTGGTGGCTGGAGGAGGTGGTTGTGGTGGTGGATATGGAGGACTTGCGAGACACCAGCGAGGAGGCCTTGTCTTGGGACACCGAGTTGGAGTTGGAGTCCGAGTCCAGCTTTATCCTGAGAAGAAAAGGGAGGAGAACAGTGTTATGGTAACTTTATTGAGTGAATATGGTAACTTTATTGAGCAATATGGTAACTTTATTGAGTGGAATATGGTAACTTTATTGAGTGGAATATGGTAACTTTATTGAGTGGAATATGGTAACTTTATTGAGTGAATATGGTAACTTTATTGAGCAATATGGTAACTTTATTGAGTGGAATATGGTAACTTTATTGAGTGAATATGGTAACTTTATTGAGTGGAATATGGTAACTTTATTGAGCAATAAATATTTACAAATATAATATCTCCTAAGATAAGTCTACCTTTTTCGGAGATGTCTGGCTGGGGTACTATAAACAGGGAGTAGACCAGCATTGGCTGGGTTCTGGGGGCCTTTGTCAATTATTAGCCTCCTTGTAAAGACAGTGGTAGAAGTGCTGAGTCATTCCACCACTGTCTGGCTACCATCGTTCACGATGACGCCACCCTATGATGATTTTCGGAGATGATCTCTTCCCGAAAGATTCTTTAATTTCATAATTCTTTAATTCTTAAAGTTCTCTAGATATTAGCTACATAATACATATTAGGTTGTAAGCACAGAAAAATAATAAAATTATATTTTTACAATCTATGGATAGGTGACACTTGAAAGGACAGTTGTCTACGATGGTTTTTCTCTCAACTACTTATGTATAATAATACTTTTTTATCTTCTTCTTCAATGTTTGTCTATTATCTTCATTAAAAAATCCTCACAGAACTTATTCAGTAAAATAGGTATGTACTCTAGCCTTCTTGACCGTACTGGATGGTATATACCGTACTGGAGGATTTTGGCGCACAGAAAAGAACATTAAAATACACATTTTTTTTAAATTGATAATTTGAGGGTTACACGCCCTGAAGAAAGGAACGTGAATTTCCATTCCCGTTAGATAATGGAACACCCCCCCCACTCCGGCCGGGATTTGAACCCGCAACCTCCGGGTCAGTAACCAATTCTCTCAACAACTGAGCGCGACGGTAATTTCAGTATTGACTCTCTCATTCTTTCTCTCGTTTTCCTTTTTTCCGTTATCCCGGTAGCTCAGTGGTAAAGGCGGCACTCTGTGAATCCAGAGATTCCAGAGGTCGTGGGTTCGAAACCCAGCCGAGACATGACAAGTTATCCTCCCATTTGGGATTTTTACCACATAATAATATGCCTTGGGCTTACTGCTGGAATAATGGTACTTTTATAGTCCTAATTGGGCAGTATAACTACGACGATATTATTATTATCTGCCTCTTCCGTTACCTGTTGATCACGTCCTGCACGATGTGCGTCTGGTGGGGCACCAGCTCCTCCTCGCACGACGAAGAGTCCAGCTCGAGCCGGGTGAGAAGGGGGGGCGGGGGCGGAGGGGCGTGATGATGCGGGGGGAGGGGCGCACGGGCACCGCCGGTGGCGGCGGCAGCGGCGGACACCCGAGAGCCCACCACGTCGGGCAGCAGAGCCGCCAAATCCTCGGAGCGCAACTCCTGGAGGCGCCCGCCGCCCGTGTCACCGCCGCAGGGCGTGGCACCCGCGCCGCCCTCCAGGGAGCTACACAGGGAGCTGTCGGAGGACTCGGACAGATTCACGCTGGACTTGGGCTGTAAGAGGAAACAAATATGAAAGAGACGTTAAACAGGGAGAAGACCAGTGTCCCGCTAGAGGACTATAAACAGAGAACAGACTAGCCAACCCTTACAAGCCAGGCTAGCTTGCAGTTTTCCAAGGGTTTAATGGCTTACAAAGAAAAGTTCAAGGCCTCATGATGGTTGATCGCACATAGAAATATGTGGTTTAGGACGAGCCAACTTTGAAATAAAGTTGGCTGGAGACCATCACTCACCCCTCCAGCTGTAGCCAAGCTGGCTACAACAACAACAACAACAAAAAGTTATTATTAGTATTTAACTCTTTATTGGTTTTAGTTAGGACATATATATTATGTATATATTTATTTATTTATTTTATTTTTTATTTTTTGTTATATTGTATATTGTATTTTCGTTTGTAATTATTTGTATTGTATATGTCCTATTATCTAATAAAGTGTAAATAAATAAATAAAAAATAAATAAAATATTGGTAAACCACAAACATAGGACATGAAATAAAAAGAACACAAAAGAGTATGTAGTGAACCAAGAAGGGGCGGGGTTAAAGCCAGTGGCTTCCTCTTCCACTCATATTTGTGTTAATCACTTTTATGTTTTTTGTGTTAATCACTTTTATGATTTGTGTTAATCACTTTTATGATATTTATGTTGATAACCAGTATAATATTTGTGTTTATCACTTTTATGATATTTGTGTTAATCACTTTAATGATATTTGTGTTAATCACTTTCGTGATATCACAGCTATTCAAACTCGCTTTACTAAATCTACACTCAAACCAGGACTTGAAACACCAACCTCCAGGTTACAAGTCCGCCACCTTATCAATCAAGCTACTGAGGTTGGTTGCAAGATTAAACAATAGTCTACCTGCTCGGCATACCAAAGGTTCGGGGTTCAATGGAAAAAAATGTGTTCAAAATTTGTTGTTGTAACCAGCTCAGTGTACTGCAAGGAGAACATATCTCAAAGTTATATTATTGGTAAATATCATTAAAAAAATATCCATTTCTTCTGCCTTGAATTTCTCAAAGAATAAATATGGAAAATAAGTAGTTTTTTCTTCTTCAAAACATCCCAATTATTATTTTTTTTAAATACTAAAAAATATCCATTTCTTTTGGATTTTATTTAAAAAATAAATATGGAAAATAAGTAGTTTTTTTCTTCTTCAAAACGCCCTATAAAAATTATTTTTACCATGAAAAAAATACCTTGTCAAATTTTTTAGACCCATTTCTGAAATTTCAATTGAATTTTTACCTTTAGAGGGGATCGATTCAGACTGGAGCTCTTGCCAGACTTGGTTTCACTGATTCCCGCCAGGAGCGCTCTACTTCGCAAGGTAGAGATGGGCAGGCCCATGCGTCTACCCAGAAGATTTGACTTCTTGCTCGGAGAGAACATCATGGCATCATTGCGGAAACCTTAAGTCAAATTAATCCATGATGAGTCAGTCAGAACAGAATGATGTCAAATACACAAAAACGTTATTAAATTATCTTATCTTAATACCGTAGAATCTCACAAACTCGAAATCCCGTTAACTCAAAAGAATTCTTTGGCTCTTGAAAAACATGGCTCTTTATTTGAAACATTAATTAATAAGCGGGATTCTACTGTATATCAAATCCATTAACATTGATTCATTCATAATCAATGCAGCTCTGAAAAGGCTAGGCAAGACAACTCCAAATTTGGCCCCAAGTCTCATTAGGATATGTAGGTGTGTACTTGGAAAGGATTTTTAAAAAATCCATGAGGTGCCAAAACCACCCTTAAAATATTTGTATCTGTTTCCTGAAAAATGTTTACATAATCAGCAATATACAATTTTTTTTATAAATAATAATGACTAGCCCACAAATCTCTATTTATAAAAGAGTAATATGGAGGGATTTTTATCTTTTTTTGCGCGTCAGAATTTGAATCTTTGTATTTTTATTTGTGCATCCAAATGGTAAGAGAAAATGAAAAATTGATAGGAGATAACCCCAAGAGAAATTTACGTGATTCTAGGAAAATTGTCAAAAGTACATAATTTTCACCACACTGCAGTCCTAGCCGCAATGCGACTTGTTCGGTTATATGAGATACTTACCGTCATAAGACGAGAACACACTATTATCTGTGGCTATGGTAGACGTGACCTTGAACAGACTACTCCTGGGGGCGTGGCTCCTGCTACTCTCTTCGTCCCCACTAGACTCATCGTCTCCATCATCATCGTGATCACTGGATGAGGAGGAGGCGGGGTGCTGGCTCTTGCTGGCCGCTAGGAGTGAAGAGGATGATGAGGCTGGCTTGAAGGATTTCACTTTGTAGCCAGACTAATATAGGAATGAAAAATAATGAGGTTAATTTGAGTAGGTGGGTTGTGGGTTTCCTGCAAATGGAGGGTAAATCTCCTGTTGTAATATGACCATGAAGTTGAAAGTGACATTAAACCAAAATTAAAACGCAATTTAAAAAAATAATATTTAATTTGTATTAAAAACACAAATAACAGGTAGCTACATAAAATAAAGTAAAAATAATCATACATTTCTATTAATAATTTCCATAGGAATTCAACAGGGCAATGCAGCTTGTATGCTTGGGATATTACCACATGTCAGTGGTATTGACCAAGTATATAACCTACTATATTTGTATTAAGAGGACTTCAGACCATTATCAAAACTTTATTTCTATTAATCACGATCATGATGTAAAAGTCACTCAAAATTGCCTGAAAAAATTATTGCCATGTTTGGAACTTGATTATTAGAACCATTAAACTTCCAGGTTACAAATCTGCCTTATTGATTGAACTACTGAGATTAGTATCAATCACTGAGTAAGAAGTAATAATAGTAGTATTTTTATTTAATTATCTCACTATAAATTTGTGAATAAGTAGGTAAATTCTATAGTAAAAGTTATCATAATTGTGTTAACTTTTGGATATCCATTTTTTATATTAATTTTATAGTAATTTGTTTATGAACACTTACCTGTGTTGAGTTGCTGGGGAATACTTGTACAGGAGAAGATGATCTCGAGGAGAATGGACTGCGGGAACTATCAGACCATGAGTAAGAGTTAGAGTCATTGCTGTCAACAGCATTGCCACCAATGATTTTGGAACCAGCAAAGCCACCTGGGAAATAAAATAATTATTTGTTCACCCTTATTGTTTGGATTTTTTTTCTACACATTATCTTTCTTTAGGACATGACTGGAACTCAAATCCTAACCTCCTGGTGTGGGTTAAAAAAACTCAACTCCATTGTTGTTGTAGCAACAGGGGCTTTCTGCTAGTGATTTCCCAACACCCCAAGGCTGCGAGTTGGAGGAATTGAGCTACCTTTAAGGGATATGTCCACAGATCAGTTGGGATGGTTGAAAAGATGTATAGTGTTATGTGGGCTTTTTTCTCATTTTTTTCGAAGTGGGTGTAAGTTGCATTTAGGACATTCATCCACTAAGTTGTTATTGATTATAAATATGGTTGTATGAGTTGAGAGTTTTGTTTAAGTTTAATCTAAGTTCTACCAAGGTGGACAAAGTTTGTCTTGGTAAAAGTTTTTATTCATCTAATATTTCTGGAGGTTGTTGCTTCAGAACACGATTAGTTGTATTACATGAGGTTTGTTCCATGGCACTTGTGTGGCTTATTTTTTTGGGTTTATTTGTATTCTAATTCTGTTTGACTGTAGCCAGATGTTATGTCTAGAGTGATATTTTTGTCTTTTGTGAGGTAACAAGGTATTTTTTTAATGGCAGGATTCTCACACTATGAGCTCTTCCACCAACCAATAATCTCCCCTCAATTGTTCCACAAGGCAAGGCCTGATGGTCAGACAGAAAGGAAAACAAGGTATGTTTCTGGGTGGTGGTGTATGTTGCACAATGGGCTTACAGGGGTGATTGGGTATCATGCATCTTAGGAGGTATTGTTGTCTGTTGCCATAGGATTTTGTTGTGTTGTTGAATTGGTAGGACTTAACATTTATTGTGTAGATGGTCCTGATGGCTCATTTTGTGTGCAGTGGATATTCTGAGGACTGCAGGTTATTTGCAGTGATTCCCAGTGTGTGGTGGAAAGGGAAGGGGGACCAGATATGTGCTGCATAGTGAAGTACCAATCTGCTGTGTTTTTTGTATGCAGTGCAGTTTTCTTTTCTGAAGTTTGTGCCACTCAACATTTTATAGCATTGTTTTTAATTTTCACCCTGCCAACAATGTTCTTGGTGTGATCAACACAACTTGACAACATTAATACCATAAATATGAAGAAAAAAAAATTGCCAGAAAGACCAGACAATTGATTTTCACATTTTTGATAATAAGACCAATTCTTTGTATTCAGTTGAAAATGGAAACAAGAGACGTCAATGGACCAGAGATTTTTCTTTCTTATACCTAGGTATTTAGGTTTTCCTGTAAAGATCTTAATTTCCTTTAAGGAAAGGTTAATTTGACCTGAATTTTTCTCTTACATTGAGTTCTCCTATTTCCACGTTCAACTGTATTAAATTAAAAAAAACTTCATTGTTTGATTATGAAACACACCTGTAGAGCATGGCGTGGGCAGAGGCTCCTTGATAGCATCAATATCTACAGTGGATGGCAAATCCTCAGGTTCTGAATCTTCTGCAGGTTGATGTATAATAGCACTCCACGCAGAACTGCTTAGGGCTCCGACACCAAGCTATGAGAAAAGAAACTAAACATTACCTCAAATAAAAAGGATTAAATAATAATAATAATATTGCCTTATTTATACTGCCCGATTAAGACTACTAAAGTATGGGACTCAGTAAACCAAGACCAATTATTATGTGGTAAAAATCCCAAATGGGAGGATAACTTGTCATGTCCTGGCTGGGTTTTGAACCCATGACCTCTGGAATCTCTGGATTCACAAAGAGCCACCTTCACCACTGAGCTACCGGGACAGACAGGTTAAAGTTTTTTTTAATATGTATCATTGTCAATAGACAACCTACATGGTGTAATGGTTGTGACAAGAATTTTAGGTCCAGACATCTGAAGTTTAAACCCCAAGTGGGGCAGGATTTCTAAACAAAAAAATCATCATAGCATAATCTAGATGTGGTGTGTTAATGTGGGTAGCTGAAGAGATTCCCAGCAAGTGGAGGGTAAAACCAATTCTGATTGGAAAATTTAAATATAAAAACCTAATTTTTCTTCTTCTTTTATTAAAAAAAAGGTATTAGACATCCTACTTATAGGAAATTTAAAAACATACATGAAAAACCTATGTATGACTGAATATATAATAATGATTCGACAACTGTAATGGTGTTTCAAAGATTTTTAGAAAAAAAAATTGAGAAAATTCTCACCACATTCACATCAGGAGGGCGGGGTCCAAATGCACTAGAATATCTAGGTATAGGGACTTGCGGGAAAGACACAGATTTGTCAATACCGGAGCTTTGTGTCTGGGGTACTCTATATGGTAAATCCATGATCTCTTAGTGTCAATTGACTATCAAATTCATAATATATATATATTTTGAGGACCTGAAATAAAGATTGTGTAATAATAATGCTTCATTAGAATAATAATAAACAATTCATGATTAATTTTAAGAGGAAAGATCTCAATCTTTCATAATTGTAAAAAAAAGGAGCAGTTAAATAAGATTGATGTCAATTTGTCTGGATTGAACGTGTATCAATTTTTTTTTTCAATTTTTAGTTATGTATTAGGATGCCTATATTTTGTTTGCTTTTGTGGCACAATTGGTGGATGCTGGGTTAGTAAGTACTAATACCAAGTACCTTCAAGCTACTTCTAGGTTACAAACAAAAACTAATGAAAAACAAACAAACAAAATCTTGGGATCTAGGACTAAGGAGTCAATATGGCTTCTTTAACAGTTTGCAGTGTCAATGGGTAAACCAGAGGTTCAATTGATAAGTGTAATATTATCAATCAGGAGCATTGACAGTTTTTAGAAAAATCCATTCTCATTGATAATGATATTGTTGGGGTGGTAGGTATTTACGGTGTAAATTTCTTCTGAGGAAATGAGGGGCCTTAGGTAGGACAGTACATGAGGCGCTCGGACCAATGCTTAATAATTTATAGTATTTACTATCTTCCAAGAATTATTTTAGAACTGAAAATCTCAAATATCTCATTTTTTTCTTGGGTATATCTTAAAATGGCGCCCTCATTAAGCTCAGAAAGAATGAAACGTTCAAACTTACTAACAGACATACAGGTTTACACGGTACACACATGAAAACAACTTTCCATTATAATTCATTGTAATTTTCTTGATACGAGTATCAAATAAGAAAAAAGTTATTCATTAAGTTTAAATAAAACATAGTTGTTAATATTAATTAAAATGAATTTATAGAAGCTCATTTTTTTAACTGCAATAAAAATGCAAAATGCAGCTGTTTTGAACTGTTGTGTTTTCTGTTTAAATAACAGTGCGCATGCGCGATGCGATGAGTTTTATTTTGGTTCATCAATTCCAACCATAGATTCCAACGGAAAGAAATTACCACTAGAACACACCGATGTAGCTGATAACTAGTAAAAAAAACTCAAGAAAAGGGAAAACCCTTGAAGGGGGAAAAAAAATTGCCCGCTAAATTTTTTATGTCGGTTAAAACGCTTTTGATAAAACAATCAAATCAATCAAAATATTACAATCAAGCAAATTATCAAAAACCAAGATTGGTTCATTCTTCAATAACTTCAATTATCAGTTTAATATAAAGAAGTTAAAAGAAAAATTAAAATAACTCAATTACCTAAGTAGTGTTTAAAAGTGATAAGAAGTTAGAACATAGTACACTACATACTCCCTTTTTGTTTACAAGATAGTAAATAACACACTGTGAAATTTTTCTAGGGAAGTGTTTTTTCAAACCATGTACTAGTGGTCCCTGAACTTCTGCAGGTTATTACCAACGTTGCAAGAATACCTAGCCGAAACAGGCTTTGTCCAAGGCATCACTAGCTAGAACAGTAATAATTAATTTTATTTCAATCATCACTTGAACTTACCCAGGAGAGTATTCAAGAATCCTCAAAACTGTATAGAGCACGCAAGACATCGGGATCCTCCAAAATGCCCCCTACCTCCTCTGCACCTAAACCAGGTGAGTAGATTGGCTGGTCAAAACCTGAGTAATAATAATAATAATATATATTAATACTCAGTGATGTCAGTCTAATCAGGCTATGAGACATGACACAAAACATCAGCCCCACCGTCTAACTACAGTGGTTGGTGTCATGAAGGGCATACAGCTGTTATTATTATTTAAAATAAAAATAAACATGTCATTTTGACATTGGCTTCCTTTTTTTTAAAAGGTCCAAGAGTTAAGTTTATTAAAATTTACAGGTAGAACATGGAAGTCAATTCTTCTGATGGTAATGCTCCCAATAGGCTGGCAGCATTAGCACTCCTTCTTCATATTAAAATCATATAAGATAGGTTTTTGAATAATTAACATGTTTACTTTTCTGTTTCACTAGAGAGGGACAACCAGCAATGGGTCAAACTGAAAACTTACATTCTGAACCGCCGCAATGAAGAGATTGAAGAGAAGAAAAAAGAAGAGGCATTGGTCAGTCAAAGGAAAAGCCTGGAAGAGGCATGTGCCAAAACCAAAGAAGAACTAGAAAAAGTACAGAAAGAGCTCGGAGAAAAAAGCACACTGCTTAAACAGTACACAGATGACAAGCATGAACTTTTCCTGCAGTTGAAAAAAGTTCTACTAGATGATGACAACAGGAAACGGATTGAAAGTGAACAGAAGGACCATCCTCACCTCCTGAATAATTTGAACCATTCTTCTCAGGCTCAGATATACATTTCTCAAGCCCCGCCTGCACTTAGTAACAATATTGCTCCTTCTCTCCCTAATAGTAGTAAGTACAAGAACTTCTGCCTCACCAATTTATGTTACTTATTAATAAATATTTGATGATTCATTAGAAACCATGATTTACAGGTTAATTTCCTATGGTACATTATTTTAATAATAATAAATGCCCTCTGCATGGGTGTATATTCACACACAGAAACCAAATAACATCAATATGACCAAACAAAGTTTGCAAAACAGTCTTCAAAAATTTCAAAATTGACATCGAAAAAAAAAAACTGAAAATTTCACAGCCTTTTTTTGTTTCCTAGTTCACATTTTCTCACTCATACTATTCCTCATTGTCTTAATAGGTCCTCTAAATTTTAGTGCTGGGTCAATTCAAAACTATGTATGTAGTTGAAAACTTGATGTACTTTACACCACTAACAACAAGTTTAGTATTATTAAGTTTGCTTCCATTGTAAAAAAGAAGTGTTAGAAGATTATACAGAAGTGGACATTCAAGACTGCCTTTGTATTTCAGGCTCCATATACAAGTTACCGATGACCACTGCCACAGCAATTCCCTCACCTCATGCTATCAACAACAAGAGAACCCGGAGTCCATCACCTTTACCCCCCAGCTCTATTTCAAACCAGCCCGCCCAGATTCACCCAAGCTATCAGGCATACAAACATGCTACTTCAGGTAAGATGGGTAGGTATCTTGAAACATAAATTGATAACTTTTACTTTTAATTAATCGACACAATATCTTCTAAATGGTAACATTTTTATCTATTCATTATTCTAATCAAGCTTTTTTCTCATAAGATGAATGATAAAAATATAAATAAAATTACAGTAGAATTTGCCAACTCAAAATTCAAGGGCAGAAGTACCATTTCGAATTATAGAGAGTTTGGAGTTAGCAGGATATCAAATAAGGGGTGAAGTTTGCTTAATTTATTGAGAGAAATTTGAACCTCTTGAGTTTTCTCATATCATAGTTATTTTGTTATTTTGTTACCTACTTGTAATTATTAGTAGTCACCTTGGCTAAGAGGTCACAAGCACAACTTCCACTCCAGGTGACCCAGGGTGGGAATTTTTTGGCTGTGTACCATATTGGGGCCTAACCAAAACTCCTGAGAACAATTGGGTAGTTATAGAGTGGGCAACAACCAGTGGTGGCATTACGAGATTTATATTGTAATGAGGTGTTTGGTTGGAGACATAATGCATAAGCATTAGTTCTTGTAATGTCAATGCTATGCACTAAAAATTGTGACATAATAACACAAATAACTAGCTCTTTATCTTTTTTATATGACCATGCAGTTTAAAGTTACGGTAAACCCAAATTAAAATGAAAAAAAAAATCCTTCATTACTCACAAATCACTAGCTCTTTATCTTTACTTGTACTTATTTTTCTCTTGTCAACTCTCAGGAAACCCAGGCAACACAATGTATAGCTCCCAGCAACTCAAGCTGAGTGAGGAACAGGCGAAACATTTGCAAATGTCTCAACAACAGCAGCAGCAACAACAACAACAACAGAGGCAGCATCATGTAAATATATATTTAAATTGGTTTATTAATATTCACTATACAATATATAAAGTATACAGGGCCTTCATAAAGTCTCACCCAGGCCTGGGTTTCTCGAAAACGACTCAAAATATCAAAAAACGCAAAAACCCGTATTCCTTTATTTTTAGGGGGATTAATTTTCAGCTAAATTTTTTTTGCCTACACGGCCCCAGTCAGGCTGGGCATGGACCAACTTTAAAATCTTAAATAGAATGGTATGTCTTGTGGCATACTGTTTTAAAGGTCTTATAGAGAGAAGATCGCTACAACAAATTTCAGTGAGCTACGACTTACCGTTCTTGAGATACAGGGTCAGACGTCCTGCGTAATAACCATATATTTTGACCTATAACTCGTTAACCGTAAATTATGAAGAACATTTTTATTGTTAATAATAACTCCTTATGGCAAGACCTTTCGAACAAGTTAAAACTTGATTTGTTTTTTCGTTAAATTTTTTTCGACTGTTCGTCCGGCTGGCTGACGAAACCGACCAGAAACTAACATCAACAGAGTATGTCGAGTTATAACTTGTTCGAAAGGTCTTGTCATAAGGAGTTATTATTAACAAGAAAAAAATTCTCCATAATTTACGGTTAACGAGTTATAGGTCAAAATATATGGATATTACGCAGGACGTCCGACCCTGTATCTCGAGAACGGTAAGTCGTAGCTCACTGAAATTTGTTGTAACGATCTTCACTCTATAAGACCTTTAAAACAATATGCCACAAGACATACCATTCTATTTAAGATTTTAAAGTTGGTCCATGCCCAGCCTGACTGGAGCCGTGCAGGCAAAAAAAAATTGGCTGAAAAATCAATCCCCTTAAATATAAATGAATACGGGTTTTTGCGTTTTTTGATATTCTGAGTCGTTTTCGAGAAACCTAGGCCTGGGTGAGACTTTATGAAGACCCTGTATATAAACCCATAAAATATATAAGACCCGGTTGACTGCTAGAGTAAAGGGACTTTTCAGTCTTACCTTGCCAGTATAAACAAGGTATATTCTATTCTATACACAGTACACAGGGTATCCCATTATAAACAAGGCAAATATCTTGAGAATTAATGAGAATGGAAAGTTTGTATTTTTGTTGGCTTTCCTAACTTTTTCCTAAGCACATCTGATTTTTATACTCTATGGGTAGGAGATGGGAATAATAGAAGTACCATTAAAGGCGACCAAGAGCTGCCAACAGGAACATAGAGATACATCTTCTCTCATACAGTCATACCTGGCGGCAGACTTCACAATGTGCAAAGTGGCTTTTTGAAACCATTCCTAGTCCCCAAAAGTATTTTCACTCATCAACCTCAGTAGCTTGATCGATAAGGCGGCAGACTTGTAACTTTGGAGTTAGTGGTTCAATCCCCATGTTAAGCAAATATTTATTATTATAGAATGCTTTATTATGTAAGACAAAAATATATTCAGTAAAATACAATGAAATTATAAATAAAAAAATAAATAGATTGAACAAAGAAACAAGAAAAAAAAAGGATGAAGTTAATGTCCTACCTAAAAGGCGGGGTTATTGCCTGTGGCAATCTCTTCCACCCAATCCTTATTTGGGTGAAAGAGTATTTGTGATATCATGGTTTTTTATATAGGTATTTCTAGTTATAAGATTTTTTTTCTCACAAATAATTTATCTATTACCTTAGTTTTAGTTTTATATTTATACAAAAAACATCATGTAAATAGACCTTATAATAAGGCTCTATCTTTTCAATAAATAAATAAATGGTTGTGATTAACACAAATATGATAGCTTGAACTTAACTTTTTTTATATTGTTTGATTTCAGCAGCAACAGAATCGTGGACCCCAGGGCGGCATGTCGCACCACCAGCAGCAGTCCAGCGAGTACATTCAGCGCAACCTCATGTCGTGGCAGCATCAGCAGCAGCAACAACATCAGCAGCAGCAACAGCAGCAGCAGCAACATCAGAGTCAGATGAGCAACAGTCCCCAGGGGAAGAATCCTGGCGGTGGATATCAGCACTACTTCCCGCAGGTAACTGGATTCTGATATACAGTGTTATTTCTTGAAATTAGTCGTCACCGTGGCAGAGTGAGTTAGCGCGCTAGGCATTGCACGCATGGTGACCTGGGTTCGATTCCCAGCGGGGGAGGATTTATTCTGCTCTGTACTTGGATGTTCGGGGTCTACTCATACCTCGTGAGGAAAAATGAGTAGCTGCTTTGATGTGAAGCAGCGACCAGTGGCAGAATCATAGGCAAAAAATGATACAAGATATTGTAAATTAAAGTGGTAAAGTCCTATGATTCTGCGCTACCCAGTAAAATTGTGACATAATAACACAAAGAAAAAGCATTATTATTATTATTATTTCTTGAAATTACCGACCTCATAGTAGCTTGATCCATAACGCGGTGAACTTGTAACCTGCAGGTCGGTGGTTCAAGTCCCGGTTTCAGCGTAGATTTATTAAAACGAGTTTGAGTAAATGTGATATCACGAAAGTGATTAACACAAATCTATATCTATAAAAGAAAGCTGTCTGTATGTATGTGTGTGTGTGTGTATGTATGTATGTTCTTTATACAAATCCACACCGTTTGACCGAGAAACCTGAAATTTTGCACATAGGTCCGCTTGGATCAGGAAATTCTTCTAGGCTAGATTATATCTCCCTGAGGTTAAGCTACAATGAGTAAGGATAAAAAATAGATGGGTGACGCAAAAAAAATGCACGTTTTTTGACATAAATGACATTTTTTCTCGAAATTTGTCGCGACGACCTATCAACTCAAAGCGAGAAAGTTTTAGGCAAGGGCTTGAGTTTTCAATTGACATATCGATCGCGAATTTCTGATGAGCCGTTCTTGAGCTACGCCGGGTAAGGTAAAAAAATGGATGGGTAACATGTAAAATATTCACGTTTTTTGACCTAAATGACATTTTTTTCTCGAAATTTGAAGTGACGACCTATCAACTCAGAGCGAGAAAGTTTTAGGCAAGGGTTTAGGCTTTCATTTGACATATTGATCGCGAAATTCTGATGAGCCATTCTTGAGCTACGCCGGGGAAGGCCAGAAAATAGATGGGCGACAAAAAATATTCAGGTTTTTTTTCAAACCTAAATGACATTTTGTGTGTGTGTGTGTGGTGTGTGTGTGTGTGGTGTGTGTGGTGTGGTGTGTGTGTGTGGTGGGTGTGTGTGTGTGTGTGTGTGTGTGTGTGGTGTGTGTGTGTGTGTGTGTGTGGTGTGTGTGTGTGTGGTTGTGTGTGTGTGGTGTGTGTGTGTGTGTGTGTGTGTGTGGTGTGTGTGGTGGTGTGGTGTGGTGTGTGTGGTGTGTGTGTGGTGTGGTGTGTGGTGGTGTGGGTGTGTGTGTGTGGTGTGTAGGGTGTGTGTGTGTGGTGTGTGCGTGTGTGCGTGTGTGTGCGTGTGTGTGGGGTGTGTGTGGATGTGTGTATGTGGATGTGTGTGTGTGGGTGGGTGTGTGTGTGCGTTGTGTGTGTTTGATGGGCTGGCGAAGCGGCGGGTGTAACCCGCTAGTATGATAACTAAAAAAAACTATTTCTTAAAATTTAAGAAATAATTATATTTATACTGCCCGATTAGGACTATTAAGTCCCATTATTCCAGCAGTAAGCTCAAGACGTATTATTATGTGGTAAAAATCCCAAATGGGAGGATAACTTGTCATGTCCCGGCTGGGTTTCGAACCCGCGACCACTGGAATCTCTGGATTCACAGAATTGTGGACATGTTTTTAAAGAAAAAAAATGTCCACAATTTTTTATTAACTCTGGGTTTCGAAACCGGGACCTTTCACATGGTGAGCGAGAGCATCTCACCACCGAGCTAATCGCTTTCCTCCCTCCCCCGCAGGGCCAGCCGCACGTGCCGCCCACCTCCCAGTACCAGCCGCCCCGCGCGGGCGACAACAAGCCCTCGCCCATCTTCCTGCACCACCCACAGCAGCCGCCGCCCCAACAACACCGCCCCTCCTACGACGACAAGTACCACTTCGCCATCCGGCTGCCCACCCACGGGGGGGGGCCGCCCGTGTCGAGCGCCCCGCCCCCCGCGAGCAAGCAGGGCAGCATCACGGCCGGCTACCCGATACGGGGCCTCCCGGGCGCGCGTGTCGTCACGGGCATGGGCAGCACGAGCGTGACGTACCACCCGCAGAACATACACAAGTTCATCCCGCACAGCAACGCCGGGAGCGGTGGCAACAAGTGAACTGGTCATCGAGCGCACGAATAGCTCAGTGGTTAAGCACTCGCTTGCCATACCGACCTCAGTAGCTTGATAGATAAGGCAGCGGACTTGTAACCTGGAGGTCGGTGGTTCAAGTCCCGGTTTGAGCGTAGATTTAGTAAAGCGAGTTTGAGTAGTTGTGATATCACGAAAGTGATTAACACAAATATGATAACTTTCACTCGCTTGCCATTTTGTGAATATTCTGTCCAACTATCTTGTGAGCCCGGAACCTTGCCATGCGGAAGGTCCCGCGATCGAACCCCCGCGCCGACAAAAGTTTTGTATTAAAAATTTGGTTACAGTTGTTTGTAAGGGATACCTTCCGGTGCGCTCGTGTTGACCCAGCACCTAAATGGGAAGTAGGAAGTATTGTATCACTTCTCGCCCATCAGAGGGGAGGCACACTACGGGATGGCAGGCTACAACACAGACCACAAGCGTCTACAGTAGCTCCTGTTTCATGGCTACGAAATAAAAACAGCTGTGAAACACTCATCTTTAAAACAAAAAACAAAAAAAGGCGGCGGACTTGTAACCTAAAGGTTGTTGTTGCTGTAGCCAACTTGGCTACTGGAGGGAGGCATGATGGTTTCCAGACAAACTTAAGTGGAAAAGTTGGCTCGTTCTGAACCACATATTTCTATGTGCGATCAAAACATCGTGAGAACTCGGGCTTTTTCTTTATGAGCCATTTAACCCTTGGGATACTGCAATCCAGGCTGTGTTGTTAGGGTCGGTAGTTCAAGTACCAAGTTCAGCAAAGATTTAGTAAAGCGAGTTAGCAAAAGTGAAATATAGCTAGTCTGGTAAGCCAGGTAGCGTAGGAATCCGTTGGTTTGAACTCCCAGAATTTTTCTTTCAGAGATATACAGGGTGATTGCTTTTAATCTATCAATCAATATTTACTGTACATATATTTATACATTATATAATAATAATATCTATCAATCTGGAAAGGAAAATAACACGTAAAAAAGTATATTCAAGTATTCCAAAAAGAAAAATAGGTGTATTTTGAAGTAATATATCGATTCATATTATTAGGTCAAAATTATGTCACTACTTTCCTGCTGGGGACTATTGCATCTTAAAAAAAAAAAGCTTTTACGTGTTATTTTCCAATGGCACAGATTAAAAGTTAGTACTCTGTATATTACATTTTTTTTATTATTATAGACTGGTTGGAGTTTCACAAGTGAAGCTCCAATTATCACACTGACCTCTATTTAGATCTATAGGCACATACGCATTACACACATTACTGTTTTATATATTTATTCTTTTTACATTTAGCTGACTTCGTACAGAAAAATGTATGTAATTGTCAAGCTGTTTACTAAAAAATCGATCGAAGTATATAATTGGTATGTATTTAAATTTACTTTTATTCGGTGAAATATTGCAAACTACCTACTATATTTTTTTGTTCTTGTTTTTAAATTTTATTCGAAAAAAAAATCACTGTATATTTTGTACTTTATATTGACAGTGTAATAAAGATAATGATTGTCTCGTTTAAGGTCCACTTTATGTCAATACAAGCCACCGATGCGAAGTGGAGAAAATCTTTATAATTTTGGATTAGATGGCAGAGATTGCCATAATTAGGCCTGTATTATGAAAGAGGATTATATCAACTAATCTTATACTATCCCTGATTGTTAAGTGATAGTGGCTTGGATTAACAAATCCTAGATGTTTAATCCTGTTTCATAAATCGCCCCTTAAACTTTAGACAATAATACCGCCCTTTGTATTTTATGTAAATAAATTCCTACGAAGACTTTACTACTACTACTTATGTATTTATTTATTTTGACATTTTCATGTCTTTGCTCTGGCACATAACCAAAATTATGTGACGAAATTATGTAACGAAATTATGTAACGATATTATGTAACGATATTATGTAACGATATTATGTAACGAAATATGAATTGTAGAGGGAGAGAAGAGAGAAGGTATGTGTCATGCGCACAATACGAAATTTGGTCAGTTGGGTTTTGGACCTTGAATAGTAAAGATGAAAATGTCCCAATGTTTGCAGACTCGTATGCAAGCGTTTTTGTTTTATTATTTGCTCTGTAAATGAGCGCGCGATTAGCTCAGTGGTTAAGCACTCGCCTGCCATGCGGAAGGTCCTGGGTTCGATCCCCCGTGCCGACAAAAATTGTATTCTTAATTTGGTTACAATTGTTTGTACGGGATACCTTCCGGTGCGCTCGTGTTGACCCAGCACCTAAATGGGAAGTATTGTGTCACTTCTCGCTCCTCAGAGGAGAGGCATACTACGGAATGGGCAGGCTACAACAAAGACCACAAACGTCTACAGTAGCTCCTGTTTCATGGCTACGAAATAAAAACGGCTGTGAAATACTCATATTTAAAAAAATAATTAAACAACATCCTTATTGTCATGGTTATATTAGGTCAATGGGTTCTTACTTTCTTTGTCCTATAATAAGGAAAGTACGAGGCACCTCCACAAAGTTCTGTACTGGAGCTCTATTAATACTGGAGCTGTATTAGCGAAAGGGAATATTTTTTTGGAATGTTTGCAACTTTTTCGATAAGCCCAATTCCTTTTCTTTAGAATGAGATAAATTTGAAGTCAATGCATTGAACACTTTTTACGTAAGAGCATTTCTAGCAAAACGTGTCGATCCTAGGACCATCTCAGTCCTCAAGACAATACAGTAGAACCTAAAATCGAATTGGACCAATAGAACAACACTTATAGTACAGGCAATGGGGTCTGTTGCGAGAGGTACCGAGTTATTGATTGCTCGCTCTATACTTGTAGGGGGAAAAAAACTTGTAGAGACACCTGTTAGGGATTTTACATTACATAAAAGATTTAGTACGGAAAAAAATCTTTTTTTAATGTACGTAGGTATACAAGAATATTTAGATTATTATAAATAATTATATGTAACTGAACAAGAAATTAATAACAGATATTAATTCCGAGAAATTTGTAATATTAGAAATCGGAAGTATTGTGTTCGTTTTTGTAAAAAAAATAATAGCATTTTTTCCCTCCGATTTCACTTTTTTTATATTTCTGGACGTTTTATAACCTCCTGAGTAACTTTGGTTTTGTGTCGGTCTGTTAAAAATATTCCTTGTAACGCGCAAATCTCGGAAACTACTCAATGAAATTGTGACTTTGATGAAATTGTGCACACATATAGGGACGTTCTGTAGATAGTCCCATTTTAAATTCATCTAATTCGTACTAGCGGTTCTGGGTGAAAGAGACCATGCGCTTTGATTAAATTTTGTAGGTATACGCTGTTTTACATAGGCTATTTATAATAATAATAATTTTGGACAAATCAGTCAAAAAATAAGGTCCACGACCTGCCGATACAGAATTTGTTGTAGAATCTAGAATGTAGGAAAAATAGTATTCTACCATATAAAACAAATTTGAAGAAAATCGATTGAGCGGTTTTTGGAGGTACAAGCGATTTAGTAGAAAATCTCAAAATTGCTACGCGTATACTCGTATAATGTGAAACAATCACGAGGAAGTATTGTGTCCATAATTGGCAGTGTTTTTTTTTAAATACAAAGCTAACAATAGCATAGTAAATTCGAATAATCATAAACTAAATT
The DNA here is from genome assembly GCA_024516035.1 of Bactericera cockerelli. NCBI lineage: Eukaryota > Metazoa > Arthropoda > Insecta > Hemiptera > Triozidae > Bactericera > Bactericera cockerelli. The sequence continues at coordinate 6,738,775 of CM044962.1, read as the reverse complement.
TTTCCCTTGATATCTAATTTCTAATCGTTGCTTTAATATTTCTTTTGTGACGGGTCATTCATAATATTAATAATATAGTAATGTCAAGACCATATTTTGTGAAATAAAATAAAAAAAGCAGAATATTTATTCAATTGCTTTAATTCAAATTTGAACTATTGATTTTATTCAAAATCCCTGTTTGCCAATTGCTAGGTATACCTATACAGTATACATACAGTATACATATACAGGGTCTTCATAAAGTCTCACCCAGGCCTAGGTTTCTCGAAAACGACTCAGAATATCAAAAAACGCAAAAACCCGTATTCCTTTATATTTAGGGGGATTGATTTTCAGCCAAATTCTTTTTGCCTACACGGCCCCAGTCAGGCTGGGCATGGACCAACTTTAAAATCTTAAATAGAATGGTATGTCTTGTGGCATATTGTTTTAAAGGTCTTATTGAGAGAAGTTCATTACAATAAATTTCAGTGTGCTACGACTTACCGTTCTCGAGATACAGGGTGGGACGTAATGCGTAATATCCCTATATTTTGACCTATAACTCGTCAACCGTAAATTATGGAGAAAATTTTTCTTCGTAATAATAACTCCTTATAGCAAGAAATTTCGAACAAGTTAAAATTTGATTTGTTTTTTCGTTAAATTTTTTTCGACTGTTCGTCCGGCTGGCTGACGAAACCGACCAGAAACTAACATCAACAGAGTATGTCGAGTTATAACTTGTTCGAAAAGTCTCATCATAAGGAGTTATTATTAACAAGAAAAGTTTTCTCCATAATTTACGGTTATCGAGTTATAGGTCAAAATATATGGATATTACGCAGGACGTCCGACCCTGTATCTCGAGAACGGTAAGTCGCAGCTCACTGAAATTTATTGTAATGAATTTTTCTCAATAAGACCTTTAAAACAATATGCCACAAGACATACCATTCTATTTAAGATTTTAAAGTTGGTCCATGCCCAGCCTGACTGGGGCCGTGTAGGCAAATTTTTTTTGGCTGAAAATCAATCCCCCTAAATATAAAGGAATACGGGTTTTTGCGTTTTTTGATATTCTGAGTCGTTTTCGAGAAACCTAGGCCTGGGTGAGACTTTATGAAGACCCTGTATACAGATTATACAGTGTGTTCATAAAATCCAGCAGGAATTTACCAAATCAAGAAGCTGCAAAAGAACAATAATTTGATTATAAATTACTAGCGGCTTGCACCCGCCGCTTCGCGAGTCCATCAGACACACTCACACACACACTTTTCAAATTGATATCTGGCGTATTCAGTTATGCAAATGGAAGAGATTTTTCAGTTATGCAAATAATGGATACCTAATGCTCTCTTAGATTGATTTGTTTCACGTAAAACTATTTCATTACTGAACTCCTGCTAGATCTGATCTGAAATGTTGAGAAAATTGTGCTGGTTGAACCTCCCTTACGGTATCGTATGTTTTGTGCTATTAGGTGAGATTCAACATTATCCTTTGTAATATTAAATCAGGAAAATCTTTGTTTTATTTAAATAGGTTTTATTCAAATACCAACCTCTGTAGCTTGATCGAAAAAGCGGCGGACTTGTAACCAGGCGGTCGGTGGTTCAAGTCCCGGTTTCAGCGTAGATTTGGTAACGCGATTTTGAGTAATTGTGATATCACGATTGTGATTAACACAAATAAATGATATCTTTACAGGGGGTAGACCAGCATTGGCTTGGTTCTGGGGGCCCATGTCAATTATTGGCCTCCTTGTAAAGACAGTGGTAGAAGTACTGAGTCGTTCCTCCACTGTCTGGTTACCATTGTTCACGATGACGCCAACCTCTCATCTGATCTGATGATAACTTTTTTTAACATTTGTATTGAATTAATGACAATTTCGTTCATTATTTTCCCTGTTTTCCAGGCCATTTAAGATCTATCCAAGGTCAGAACTATCCAGCGGAAACATTTAACCCTAAACCATGCGCCAAACTGAAGAACACAATCACTTACCAGGAGCCCATATGTCTGGACGACGGACATGGTGGCTTTGAGGCACAAAGCGCGGAGAACTGTAACAACACATTCAGACTTACATGTCCGGAGTTCAATCGCGGAGAGTGTATGAGGTAAACAGACATCCAACTCATTCTTAGTTCAATCGCGGAGAGTGTGTGAGGTAACCAGACATTCAACTCATTCTTAGTTCAATCGGGAGAGTAGGTATATGAGGTAACCAGACATCCAACTCATTATTAGTTCAATCGCGGAGAGTGTGTGAGGTAACCAGACATTCAACTCATTCTTAGTTCAATCGCGGAGAGTGTATGAGGTAACCAGACATTCAACTCATTCTTAGTTCAATCGCGGAGACTGTATGAGGTAACCAGACATTCAACTCATTCTTAGTTCAATCGCGGAGAGTGTATGAGGTAACCAGAGTATAAGGTAAACAGACATCCAACTCATTCTTAGTTCAATCGCGGAGACTGTATGAGGTAACCAAACATCCAACTCATTCTTAGTTCAATCGCGGAAACTGTATGAGGTAACCAAACATCCAACTCATTATTATTTATTTTTTCGAAGTACTATTGATATATATATTTATTTGTAATGAGAATATTAAATTTATTGAACGGGAATAACCCTATGTAGATTTAGTAAAGTTTGAGCAGTTGTGATATCACGAAAGTGATTAACACAAATACGATAACTTTTTTTTTACAAGAGATTTAGTACCTATAAAATCTCAAAATTGCCCCGTGTATACAATGTGAACCAATCATGAGGAAGTATTGTGTCCATAGTTGTCAGTGTATTTCGATTTTTCCCAAGATATGGACCTGACAACCGTCCCTGCTGTCGCCTCAAATACTTTGCTGATTACACCTGGATGGAAATCTACTACTCCATGCAGTATGGGCCTACTGAATATGATGGGAACGTCCCCCCGAATGACATCATAGAAATACATCGCCGGATCAAGAAACATGCAGATTTCGGCAATAGAGATCAGGAGGATTACCCTGACAATGGTGAGTCTAACACATAAATCTGTCCCGGTAGCTCAGGGGTGAAGGCGGCACTCTGTGAATCCAGAGATTCCAGAGGTCGCGGGTTTGAAACCCAGCCGGGACATGACAAGTTATCCTCCCATTTGAGATTTTTAACATAATAATATGTCTTGGGCTTACTGCTGGAATAATGGGACACATAAATACGAACAGACCATTTGATAAAAATGAGTTTTTTGGAATCAGGAAATTGGCACTGATTTTTAACTATCTGTTACCGTTGAGTCACCAGTGGCGGAATTCGACTTATTTTTGGGGTATAAGGAAAATCGTGTGATGTTTACACCAGATTTTTTCCTCAATTATTTGAGTTTGTGATCACATACCTAATAATAAGACTCTGAGGGTTAGGTGGTATAAAGTGCTTCGAATATCCTCGCCTGGTGGTTACATTCCACTAAAGAGTGTTATTATTATTATACAACGCTTTATTAGGTATAAAATGGACATTATGTACATAAAAATAATTAATTTAACAATGAAAAAAATGGAAACAATGTATACAATGAAAATGTAAAAAAATAGAAAATATATAAAAACATAAGTCCTAACTAAAGGGCGGGGTTATTGCCTATGGCAATCTCTTCCACCCAACCCTTATTATTATTTTCTTCTGACTTTTCAGTTCTCGACCAGAAAGGAGAGCGAGGACTAACGTGGACTTACATCTATAACCTGACCGAAGATACGGACTTTTCCGCAGACGGTTCCAACCCGAATGAAGAGTGTTTGGATCCGAAAAAAACGTGCGGAATTCACGGATTACTGGACTATGTTCACAAGCATTATGCCGAGGGTTTTGACCCAGAGAACCACAAAATTGAGCTGAACACGTACGAGAGGGATCACTACGCGAACGTGACGACAAGTCTCTCACCGGACAGGTGTGTTCGTGTTCTCCTCAACAGGACAGTGGTGGGGGCGTGTCAGATCATTTACTCACGTGTGTCTGTAACATCATTCTACACCACGAGTATTCCTTTCCTCGAGGTTAACTTCTTTCGAGACACCACCAGCAATAAATCGGACAGACCCCTGTTCGCGAGGTACGCCTACTATTACATCGAGGATGCCGAGATGCGAGATCAGATTTTCGCATTTAAAACACCAAAATAGCTGAGACAGCACAAGCATGATACATGGACGAGCCAGGGTATTGGCTAGGGGGTGGTAGCTAATGAGATAAATAATAATACCCCCCTGGCTACGCCAATGGCATGATAACCTAACCACAGTCAATGGAGAAATGAAAAATACCATTTTTGTCAGGATATTAATAGATTTTTTTAAATAAATTTTAATGTTTGATAATCTTTATTTGAGAATAACATTTTAGACTTTTTTTAGATTAATATACATAGTTCATTCATTACACAATTTCACGATTTTTTTTTTAATTTGAAAACAATGAAAGATTACAGAGCAGAAAAGCGACGTGATACGAACAAAGAACTAGGTACCTATAATTTGAAAAATATATATAGGGCCCTGTATACATATCTATATCTATAAAAGAAAGCTGTCTGTATGTATGTATGTGTGTGTGTATGTATGTTCTTTATACAAATCCACACCGTTTGACCGAGAAACCTGAAATTTTGAACATAGGTCCGGTTGAATCAGGGAATTCTTCTAGGCTAGGTTATATCTCCCTGAGGTTAAGCTACAACGAGTAAGGATAAAAAATGGATGGGTGACGCAAAAAAATTCACGTTTTTTGACATAAATGACATTTTTTCTCGAAATTTGTCGCGACGACCTTTCAACTCAAAGCGAGAAAGTTTTAGGCAAGGGTTCGAGCTTTCAATTGACATATCGATCGCGAATTTCTGATGAGCCGTTCTTGAGCTACGCCGGGTAAGGTAAAAAAATGGATGGGTAACATGTAAAATATTCACGTTTTTTGACCTAAATGACATTTTTTCTCGAAATTTGAAGTGACGACCTATCAACTCAGAGCGAGAAAGTTTTAGGCAAGGGTTTTAGGCTTTCATTTGACATATTGATCGCGAAATTCTGATGAGCCATTCTTGAGCTACGCCGGGAAGACCAGAAAAT